>LWCA01000581.1:0-22581 GCA_001642005.1 Intoshia linei | reverse complement strand
CAATGAAGACATATGGGTGAAAATCTATATAATTCATTCCTTCGCAATTTTTAATTTTAATTTTTAAACATTTTTTATAATCTTCAAATTTTAACACTACAGCAACGAATTTATAAAATTAAATTTATATTAACTGAAACGTTATTTTTTTTATTGATAATTGTTACAAATTTATCATAAAATGATAAAAAAAAAAGTAACATTCACAAGAAAAAAGGCCAAAAGTATGGAAAAATTTTTAACATCAATCATTTTGATATTACAATCCTTTGCAATAATGGTAAAATTCGACTGAAATATTTATAAAGTGAAGATTCAATTAATTATGTATACACAATTGGTATTTTTAAGTATTTATTAAATTGATACTGAATATATGTCATCACATTGAAAATGACAAAATATGTGTAGTGACATAGGTCTAATAATTTATTTGTAATAAGAAATTATAAATTTAAGTTTCTCACAGAGTATATTTGTAAAAGTGACTTTGAGAAGTCTCAATGTCAATATTGATACAGATGTTATATACACGTAAAAGTTATAGCAACGCTACAATAGTTTATAATTTTATTTTTTCTGGAATTTATGCTATTTATGACAATTTTTAGGATTTATTTATTAAATTGATACTGAATATATGTCATCACATTGAAAATGACAAAATAGGTTTCTTAATTTTATTTTTTCTGGAATTTATGCTATTTATGACAATTTTTACATATAATAATATAAATTTCAATTTCCAAAACTCACACCTTTATGACAATTTTTAGTATTGGACTAATTTTATTTTTTTGGAATTTATGCTATTTATGACAATTTTTAGGATTGGACTGTTTTTACTTTATTTTTAATATTATACACACATTCTGTCTAATAAATTAAAAAAATGGGATAACAATTGTTTTTAAATTCTTTACGCCAATGTTAACAAAACAAAGGATTGATAATAGTTAATAATAGAATTTAGTACAAAACTGCCAAGCTAGTTATCCTATAAAAATAATCAAAAGTTGATGAAAATTTTTCTATATTTTATTTGAATTTCACGGACCCCAGGCATATAACTTTGGACTACAATCGGGAACCACTGTTTTAATGTATACATTATTTATAAAAAAATCCGTTAACGAGGAATTAGCCAGTATTACTCTTGATAATTATTATTTACTAGTTAAAAATATTAATATTAAATGGAAACTTGGATATAGGAGATAATGGAATGAAAAATCTATTAAATTCCTTCACTTTCCTTCCAAATGTTGAAAGATTGGAAATATCAAAATGTGGATTAGAATATTTATTTACAACCAAAAATGTACTTGAAAACTGTAAAAAGCTACACTATATAAATATCAGCGAAAATAAGATATCGGGGAAATATTTCGAAGCCTTTATAAATTGTCTAATTTATTCAAAACTTGAAATCGACACTTTGGATATAAGCAACTTGGCAAATGATTTAATATTACCAATATTATCAAATCTTGAAAATTATGCAGATTCCGGATTTGATTTAATTGATTTAAGAATGAATAATTATCCATTCTCTTCAATTCACATTGAAAAAATGTTGCATGTATTTCCAAAATTTAATTTAAAATGTTTACATTTGTCGTCTTGTCCGTTTATTGAATTGGTTAATATTACTCAAATTTTAAAATTTAGCTGCTATCGATTACCTTTTTTACAACAACTTGTGTTGGATAATTGTAATTATAAAAGTCATTATAGTCGTGATTTTATTATTGCTCTAGTTTCTAAATTACAATCGACAGTACCATTGAATCAGTTTGTATTTTCTTCTCAATATATACCTTGTAACGATGTATATATTATAAAAAAGGAATGGGAAAAAATCTGGAATATTCGATCTAGATTTAAGGAGGGTAGAACCTTTACCTATTATTTTTACAATTCTCAATGAAATTAAAGTATCGAGTATTATTCCAACATGGAAAATCTAGAGGTTTTTGTATATTTAATTTATATTAATAAATGTAAATTATTTGTTTAACTTTATGAATGTACTACTAATGGTCTACTCTTTACTCTATATTTCTTTTGAAGTGAATTAATTTAATAACTATTTGGCCTTAATCAATTTAATTTTTACTGTATGTTAACACTATGCGTGTGCTAACATTTGAAATTTGTTAGCATTTTTATATTTTCCAACTACTGCATATTAAGTATACAACACATATAGTGGTAAAAAATGTCCGAATTTCAGATTTTTTTAAAATTTTTTGTTCCAAAGCTGCTTAATTTAACGACTTTGCAAATTTAATTTTGTGTATACATTTTGAAATATAAATGACATTACCATAATATTGGTAAATAAAATTACTATAAACTATGAACGTAATTAAATTGTTTTGAATGCTCTAAAAAAGTTTCCATGAATTTTAAAATAAGAAAATGCTAAAATTTAGTAATTTAAAATGTTGGTTCTATTGGTTACATTATAATTTTTGTTATTGGTTAAGAATTTATTTTCAAAAGGTTTTAGGTTTAATATACAATTAATAAATGCATGTATCAAAAAAAATGACTATTTTTAAGAAATCTTGGTAAATTATAAAAACTTTTCCAATGATATCTGTGAGTAGTAATATGGTTGTTTAATTTTTCTTTTAAATATGGTAAACTAAAATTATAATTAAAATTAAATAAGTTTCAAAATATTTGTACTTTTTAGTCAAGTCCAATAAATTGTCCAATCTTTTCCAAACTTTTAAATCTTTACAATGATTAATATCTATATATTCCATAATATAAACTAATTGTTGGAATTTTTCTGCATTATCCAATTGACAAAAATGTAAGGTATATTTATCATACAGATTCATTTTGACGAGTTTCTACAATAATAATATATCAAATTAACACATAATAATTGATCAACTATTATTTTCACTTTTTATTTTCTAAATCAGTGTTTTTCAACCATATAGTACGTCCAGTAAATTTTATGTGTGAAATTTTAAGTTAAATTTTATATACAGCCAAAAATTGAAAACGAGGTACAATCCTTACTTATATAATATACTATGCCATATTTGTTTGTGTGTGTTACCGTTTATTTCAATAACCACCAGTCTTAGAATTTTATAAAGTCCACATTTCAATTACAGTTTTTTCCGGGTGTTAGAAAAATAAATTTCACCCTCCCAAACTCACATCTTACAGGTTAAAAATCCCAATTATCCTTTTTATTGAAAATCAAACGAGTTCGAAATTTAAAAAAATATATACTCTGATATTCTTATAGAAGTAAACTTCACAATTTCAAGAGTCGTGTAAATAACGTCAAATTTAAAATACTGGATTATAATAATTGTTGTATGCCAAAACAGTAACCGACAAAAACCAATACCACTTTTAATGTATGAACAATTACTTCTAAGCATATTGAAATATTTTCCAAATTTTCACATTTCAATTTTGATGAATCATATTTGTAAACATGTAACAACATTTTTAAGGAATAAGTTTTATCCATGCCATAACTATTCTCGACAAATTGATTTAAAATTTGAACAATATTATCGTGTTTTTCAAAGTGCAACAAAATATGAACATATTTCAAAAGAAAAGGTGTAAAAATTAAACAATTTTCATCTGTAAATGTAGTTGAATGTAACGATTCGAAATAATCGATTGCACGTTTTGCGTGGACTTTTTCTGTCGTTTGAATCCAGAGAGCATAATTTACTAAGCCAGTATACATTATCAATTTTTTGTTGTAAAAAACGTTTAGATTTGATAACTTTTGACTAACAGATGGTTTTATTTGTTTCTAGAATTTGCAAATTACGATTCATTCACTGCACTATACATTATTCTGTATACAGTTCGCCAATCCTCTACCCCGGTGCATATCCATCAACTTTTTCGGTAAGTTTACTTTACTCGGTGGATCAAAGTATGAACAATTTTAGATGTTTAAAAAATAATGTTTAGAATTAGAGTAATTTCGTATTTTTAAAAATTAAAAAGATGATTTAAATTTTAAATTAAAAGCTAAAATTATTTTTGTACTAACTTTCTGTTCCTTATCTAACCAATTTTTTGAATAAAAACATGGATCCATATACGTAATCAATAAATAATCCGAACCTGCAATAAATTTACAGCTTCCAACAGATCATATTTCCACATTAAAATCAAGGCACTTTTCAATACTAGTTCATAAATATTTATACTGCGGTGTCTCCTTAGTTCACTACAATTTTGAATTTAAAAAAAAATTTTAAATATATTACTTTACAAATTGAGTCATCTCCGAAAATGAATTTTCATCAAAATTTTCATCTACAGCATATAAATGTAAACCAACCTATATAATATCAAAAAAATATATTATATTAAAATATTCCAATCAGTATACGAAAATTTGACAAGAAATTGAAATTTCAAAATAATTATAAATCAGGAAAATTATCCTTCAATGTATAGATGGGGTCGCCCCAGAGCAGAATCTACCTTGCCCGAGATATTTCTTCGGTGCCCTATTTTTCCAAATTGATCATTAAAAAAATTATATTTAAAAAACTATAATATAAGTATTTTGTATTAAATCTAAAATGTCAAGTCAAGAGCATTAGAGAAATGGCTATGGACTATATGACATTATACAGTTAATTTCCTAGTTAGGAGAGAAAATCGTTAATAAAAACATTTAGCTACTGTAGTTAGTGTATATGAATTGTTCTATATACTGTAAATTTAAAAAGGAACGTAATATTTGTTTTTTTGAAATCTTAAATTCAATTTTTAGCAAATAATCTATAGAAATATACTCTAAAAATAATATTGGAGGTGTGTCTGCCATCTAAAACCACATTTCTCATTATTCTTGATACTAAATGCCAATCATGACAATATAGTGCCATTTGCAATTCGTTTACAAGGTTAACTGTTCGGTTGAGGAGTGTTGATTTTTCCATATTTATAAACGAAAAAATCCTTTTTGATTCGTTGTAAAATTTAAATTTTCATATTTACGACAATTTGAATTGATCAATTAAAATTAAATTTTTCATTGGTTATAATTAAAAGGTAACTTTATTTTATTATTTTGTTTATTATATGTATAATATACATTGTATATTATGTTATAAGAATGCAATATAGTATATGAATCATATAGTTACTATATGTGATACAGTGGTTTCCACATCCCTGATCATGGAAAAATTTTTTGAAATTAAAAATTATTAAATTTATATTGACCTATTTTTTAATTTTGTATACATTAGTAAATTGACATTTGTAGTAATTTCATTTTAGTGGCAGCAAAAATTTTTATAGTAAATTACGCCGCGATGAGAAAGTGAGGAAACCCTAATATACAGTATTTTACTGTTATTAATTTTCTATGTTGATTATACGGAATATTGAGCTGATGAATGATTTTTGTAATGTTATTTTTAGAGACTATTGTTGGGATCGGTTAAACATATTTGAAAGGATATTGTTGAATAATAAGGCTAAGACTTTAATATTGTTCTTCTTTGGTATACATTATTTTGTTAGATTTCTAGAGATAGTTGTAAGACAACACCCTAAAAATGCATAACTGACGTGACAAGGCTCTACCAAGCCGTTAATACCGCCTATCTATCATGGCATAAAAAATTGGCAAAAAAGAATTAAAATTTTCAAAATTAATTTATATTTTATTTTAAAATTTGATTAGTTTCTATACACATTTATTTTTGTAAAGTACTATTCAAATTATGTTTGATTCTCATTATTATCGTTTTGATGGCAATTTCCATCTTTTTTAAAATCATTTTGTTGGCAATTTTCATCTTTTTTAAAATCATTTTGTTGGCATATTTCAATATTTTCACTTTCTATTAATCCATTTTCTTCGTTTCCATTTCCATTTTGTATTTTAATTTCATTTTCCTCATCTTTTTTAGTTTTAATCTTAAATTGCCTAAAAAACAATGTTTACCAAAAAAACTAAAAAACAGTTTACTTATTAGAATTTTTTTTAGTCATGGAATCTTTGTATTCTGTAGCGTAAGTATTAGATTTGGATTCAGTATTATTAGAAAATATAACACTCGAAGTAGCTTTTTGTTGCATTTGAATTCTGATTTGACGATTTTTAGCATGCTCAGACATCATTGTTTTCACATATCTGAAATGAAAACAATTAAAATTAATTATTGTCAATTACTTTTCTTTATTTTGCTTTAGTTTAAATTTTTCAAATCTTTTTTCATTTTTGGGAGATATAATTTCCGGTTCCTTTTGATACTCAGTCTCTTTTTTAATTCTTTCACGTTTCTCTTTCCCTCTTTGAACCGTAGACAATTTTTGTTCATAGTCACCCATATTTTCTTGACCTTCGTGCACCATATAACTAGGTAATTTTGGCTGATGTCTAAATATATGAATCAACAGTAATTCAGTTATATATTACAAATGTTGATAAAATATTAATATACAAGTGTATGAAATAAAATGCTAAAATTGTATGTTTGCGCAAATATGAACCTACCAAGCTTGAAGGCACCGAAAATGAAAAATAGTTTACTAAAAACGATCCGTAATGTCACATATTCCCTATCCACATCTTCAAGGGTCTTGAGTGACATTTTAAATTTAACTCAAAAAATATTCAAAAACATATCTCAAGAAATTCGATGTGGAAACATGATCCCTCTATTTTACAAAAATTTCATTTAGTCCCAACTCCCTACCCCAATAAAAGGGTATCGGTACGGTTTGTTCGTCTCTGTGTCTGCGTGTTAAAAAATAGTTCAATAATTCTCAAATTTTCAATAAATTGACACTCTTGCTAATCTAAATTTAGCCTTTTCAAAATCTAACAAACCAACCATTAATTGTTGACAAAATGTTTTTATAAATGTTATCATCAAATGCCTTAACTACAATATCAGCCAAAGATTTTTACAATTTTTTTTTTAGATTACTTATTCTAAATTTCACTGGTTAAAACGCATTTACCATTTTTCACCTAATATTTTGCATTAAAATATAAAAGGAAAATTAAGTCATATAATATAATATTTATCGTACACTTTTTTACTGATAATTATAAAATCTAAGTAATTTTAATATTAAAATTTAGATACACTATAGTACATTTCGTCATTTAATTTAATTTTAAATAGCATTAATTCAAAATATTTTATAACCATAGATTTTCAAATTTAAATGTTCATTTATTATGTTTGATTTTTTTAATTAAATTATAGTCACTGATTTCAAAAAAAGAATACATATAATGCAAATGACGGATAAATTATAATTACAATTAGTATATTAAATTATGTATACTAACTTAATTGTTTACTATTGTCTGTTTATTTTAGTTTTTTAATTCGAGTTATTTACTGAGATACACATTGTATGTAAGAGTCCACTAAATAAAAATTTACGGGTAATTAAATACCGGGTGTATCGTATCATTTAGTTTTGTCACTTTTTTCAATATTTATAAAAATACACATTGTGTATTACACAAGGTATTATTTTATTCTCGAATTATACACATGTATACAATATTTTGAAATATCATTATTGAGTCAAAAATTACGGATATATGAACTATAATTTAAAAAATAATTCTTTACGATACAATAATGATGAGTGTCATTTTCTCATAATATATAAATGATTGTCAAGTTTTGTATTCATTTTTAAATACAACAATCATAATTGTTGCTAATTATAAAAATATACACTACCGATCTTCTTTGATAACACTCTGTCTATCCTCACATGCATTATCTTCTAAATAAAACCAATCAACACGCGGATAAGAAACAGGTTTTCGTTCTGGTTCTTTAGCTAATTCTTTAGCCCAAAGTAAATCTTTCCTTCCTCCGACTTTGGCTAAACGAATGTATGGACTGTCATGATCTTTAATGTAGTTTTTTTTTGGAGGCATATCAATTATTATTTCAGACTCCTTCGACTCATTATTTTCAACTAATGGAGATGTTTTTGGTTGATCATCTGCACTGTGATACATCCATCCTTTAGAATTTGAAAATAAATAATGGATGTACATTTTAAACTAACCTATATCTTTTGGGTTTTGAACTGACATTGTATATTTTTTTGAATGAGAATCACTTTTGTTATCGTATCACTCGGGAACAATATTTACCGAAATCAAGTTGCTACAATGGCGACAATAATGTATCCTAGAATATCCAATATATACAATACGTATCTTTTGATTACTGTGTTAATTGTATTTGAAATTGTCGGATTATAATTCAATTTTTTTTTTTAATTTTTCTTAATTTAATTGTCTTAGCTACATTAGTCCTAGCAATTTATACATACCGAAAATTATATTTAGTAAATATATAAGGATATATAATGCTTTAATGCTTTAATCATGCTTAAATTTTAAAGTATTTATTAACATATAAATGTACACATCGATATCTTAATTTTGGTAGGTTTTATAAACGATCATTGTTTGATAATAATTCCTTTGTCACATCTAAATATTTAAATTAATGTGTGTAATACACACTGTGTATAATATACATCCGTGGTCGACAACCTTTTGCATCTCATGGGCCACTTTATTTATATGAACAAATTATAGGGCAAATGTGTATCATGATGTATAAAAAAATAATGCAATTAATGAAACATGAATTTGACGTTAAAAATAAAATCATATACATTTTGTCAAACATGGACTCATCTTTTATTACATATAGAGTATCTGTTATATAAATACCAAACATGTTATATATTGCTTAAATTAAAATTAAAAACGCAAGGGAAATGTATACAAGGCTATTACAATATGATAGTTTTCACTCATCTCTAAAAGCGTTTGATAATTTTTGGTTGCGTCATCAATTCAACAATTTTTTATATTTATTATTTTTAATTTATAAACGCTGATAAAATTTTTAAAATACAATTTAAGTATTTTAGTAAGTTAAGTAAAAATAGATAAAATTATTGTCAGGTCATAATTTAATACTTAAAAAATTAAATTTTTTATTCTACCAGTATGTCGTATACAGTGGCGGATCTAGGATTTTCAGCCAGGGGGCGAAATAATTATTAGGGGGCCAAACGCATATAATGTATTTAAATTGGAATTTTTATATTATGTTTATTAGCATTAACATTTATTAACATGTAAATATTTCTATCTATAATAATAATTTATATTTTTTTTCTAGTTTTGATTCTACTAAATTTTTCAATGTTGAACATTCAACTGTGGAGTTGTTCAACTACATCAAAATTGACATTTTCGGATTAATTCTCTTTCAATTATAAACAACGTTAAATGCGATTATTTAACTTAAACTCATGTTACTAGCATAAAAAATAAAACTAATTTAATTTATCAATTTTTAGCAACTAATTATTTATTTTTCAATTGATTTGTTGTTTATGGCAATTGATTTACGTAGCAATTAAATTATAAAGTTTGTCACTAAATTTAGCAAATTATCAATTATTCTAATTGTCAATTAATTAATCATACATTATCATTTAAAGTTGTAATGTTTAGATGATATAAATATCTTAGATATAGGTTTATTCACAATAAAATATCTTTAAGATGATAATAGGATATATTATTGTTATAGTAACATTAAGTTTAACATAACATCATTACACCTCCGCCCCAAGATATTACAAGGTGTAATCTTGTAATCTTAAAGGTTTCTTGAGAGTACGTTTTGGTCGCTGTTTAAAAAGAGGGAGTTGTTTTTCATTTATTGGGAGATTCGGAATATAATTTGAATATGTTTATCAAAATTATTTTTGACACTAAAATTATGGTTTGCTTTATGCTTTATAATGGCACTTTGTAATGTTTGTCTATCAAGATTTGAATTAATATGCATTTCATATCCTAAAACAATAGAAGCAGGAGTTTAACCAGTTTTAGATGAAATAGTAGATTTCATGTCATTAAAACATATGGAAGTAGATTGTCCCAGTCATTATCTGTATATTTTGAGTATTTGTAACATAAAATTTCATTGAATCTAAGCCGTTTAAAAGATATAATACTATCGTCCCATAAAATTTTAATTTTGTTCCATCTGCATAAAGAAGGATGTCATTACTAGGTATTATAGGTACATTTTTAAATTTTTTTAATAAATTCTTATTTATACAATTTACATGGGATCCAGAAATAGAGCAATAGGAGAATAAGGCAAATAAAAGCGTGTATATATAAAACCGCATCGTCAATATACCTAATTATTTCATCAAATTATAGCCAATACATAAATTCATCATATGGTATTCATTAAATTCAGTTATCATAATTTTAACAAAAATTATATTTTAACTACAATTGTAATTAAAATACTAATGTAAAATTACTAACTTTCATTTACTAAAACTTTTTGTATATAGAAATAAACACATTTTATAAAATAATATTTTGTCAGTATAAAAATTAAAAATATAGTTTTCAAAATATATCATCCAGTACAGACATAAGTTAAAACTGAACTATTAAGATACCATATTATACCTACAAACCAAATTACAAAAAAATTAGAAATATTCTATGGTGTTCACACCAGAGAATATTTTTTTATGAGAACAAATAGAATGTAATTATGTCAATAGTAGAGTATTGTAATATAAGAGAGAAATCCGTAGTAAGTAGTGAGGATAACTTTTAAATAGAACTACATATTATGAAATAAAATGAAGTAGATTTTTGATAAGATTTGGTTGATTTAATTAATTTAATTGCAAAAAAATAATACTTTATTAACACAATAATCAATTGCTATAATTTCTAAATTATGGATAAAAGTTTAACTTTAATTGACGCCTATACAATATTTAATTGCTATGCGTAAGAAATGACAAAATAAACATTTAATTGCTAAAAATTGATAAATCAGTTGAGATTTAAATTACAGCCAAAAAATAATACATAGATTAATGATAAAACTTAAACGATTGGTTCTAGAAAATTTTTTAATTTTTCACCATGTTAATACACAAATTAAAATATTTTAAGGGCACCAATATCCGCTACTGGTCATATAAAAATTTTAGGAAACTATGGGTGCTACTATAATAAAGGTTGGGAGCCCTGATATACAACAAATATACATGTACAAGATTAACGAGTACATGTAGTTTGATTTAAAATAAATTATTATTAGTCAATTACCTTTGTAGTCAATTTCGCCATTATTTCCACAATCAGCAAATCGAATCAATGCTTCTGTCTGTTGATCAGTCATTTTTTCTCCCATTGTAGTCATTACATGTCTAAATTCAGAGACTGGAATGACTCCATTTCCTTCCTTATCAAAAACTCGAAACTAAATTGAATTCATTAAATATACAATTTACTATTATGAAATAAAAAATATTATTGATATGCTATGGTCAATAGCCTATGGGTTAATTCAGCTTTTAAAAATATGGAACGCGAAAAAATATATATAAAATTCTAGATATCATCGAAAACAGCATATTTAAATATTTCTATGTTGGAAGTTCCAACTTGGAACCAATAATCAGGTCGTAACATGTAAATTAAACCTTACTATACTATAATAATCATTTTTTTAATCTCATATTAAAATACCATGGATATATCTTAGTAGTACTTAGTATTATTAGAAAAAAATTAAAATAAGTGAAGCTTTGAATTCATTTTATATAGAGAAATATAATAAGGGGTGTTATTTATAAATAAGTTGAAAACATCCTGCGCAACTTGATTAGTAGTTAAAAATAATTTTGTTTCAGGTTTTAAGTATTACTGTGAAAAACTTTATAACTTGTTACTCAAAGTTGTTGCCAATGGCAAAATATGAAATACCCTAATTATTAGGGCCTAATATATATTATCAATATGACTTTATATTAAAATACCATAGATACACGTAGTAGCAGTTATACTTAGTACCAATGAGCAAAAAATTACAATAGTTATGTTTTATTTCATTTTAAATAAAAAAATAAAATCAAAGAAAATCAGGTGTGTTTTATATAGGAAATTAAAATTGCATGCGACACTTCATTCGTGGTAAAAAAAAAATTTTTTTGATTATGTGTTCATGATCAAAACTTCACAACTTGTGACCAATAACAAAAATTTGAAACGTCCTAGTATACATGTTTATTAACATGTAATGTTATTGTTTGTATACTACACGTGTAAATGTAATGATTATTCTTTTTGTATTTGTATTTTGTATTCTTATTGTATATTAAATTAATGTAATATTACAGCTTCTTCAATTTGTTCAGGTGTTTCAATATATGGAGATATTTTTCTAAACAACTCTAAACACTGTTCAAAATTGATATTTCCATCTAAAATTAAAATAATTATTATTGTGTAGTCAACACAAAATATTTAATATTCTTAAAATGTAATAATTTTGATATGAAATCTTCATTTTTATTTCAATGTCAATATAAAAATATGAGCCATAGAAAAAATGATGTCAATATGCATTCACGTTGATTGATTTCTAGTATTCCGTATAGTAGGCAATGCTGTTTCATAGTCAAAAAGACCAGGCTGCGCAAAATTTTTGAAAAAAAAAAAATGACGGATCCATGGTGAAACAAGTTTGAGAACATCTCCTTTAAAGGATTGATAATAGTAAATATCATTTTTAAGTAATATTTTATTACATTTATTTTTTTGATAAAATTAAAAAAATTCGCCCTCGGCAGATATAGCTGCTGTTTGTACGAAGTTTATAAAAATCAAGCTAGTAATACAGGGGCGGATCCAAGAGGCTAGTTAATGGGGTGCGAGCGAAGCGAGCAATATATTTAATTTTGCCGAAGGTGAAAAAATTTTTAGAACGTCTATTTTAAAATATCAAGGCGTCTAGTTTGATTTTAAAGCGTCTCTTTTAATTTCATTTAAAGGTTGTTATACAATAGTTTTCCAATTTGTATTTTTTCGCAAAAATATAAAAAAAATGATCAGCACAAAAAAAAAGAAATTAATTTTGTTCATTAAATAATCCTAAATCAATTAGGTCCAGTCTTCTTGGATAAAGTATTGTAAATTCATTAACCAACATTAACATTACAACATTATAAAACATTAATTAAAAATTTAGGGGTGAAACTGCACCTTCTGCACCCCTTGAATCTGCCCTGTAATACATAAAATTGCACTCAACAGCGAAAGGATTAAAAATTTCAAATTTAAATATTTTTGTACGATTAATTAATATATTAATGTTATGGGTGATTTTATTTATTCATGGATAGTTTATCAATTCTTGGCCCAATTTCACAAAGTTACTCTCATATCAATTTACAACAAATTTATTGCCTAATTTAGACTTTATGTGTACCAGAATTATAGAATTTTAAAATTTAAAAATCTCGCGGACACCAAATAAGCACTGTGAACCACTTACCCAGTTTCCGCATAACTCAAATATACCCAAAAATTAGACATACTGTACAAGGTACATCTATTATATACATTATTGTATAAATTAAGCTAAACTATTTTTATACCTTTCAGAAAAATGAATAAATATAATTTACAATATAAATGAACCGAATTTTGTAAAATTTAAAAAAACGAACCACCTTAAAAATTTTCAAGTTTATAAATGATATAAAAACCTTCATAATACTCAAACAAGATTTTCATTTCTGCTTCAGTAGGATTAAATCCTATAGTTCTGAATATTGATGGCATTTCATGAGTTGTTATGATTCCATCTCCGTCAATATCGAACAGAGAAAATACTTCTTGAATCACTAAAAATTTATAAAAACTTTATACATTTCAGACACATTCTATAATATTACCATCCAAAAGAACATTTAACTTTTTATAAAAAAAAATCTGAAAATAACATCTTGTAGAAACAATAATATCAGATAAATGTTAAAATCGTCAATTAAAAAATGCATTATCTAAACTAAACATGTGACTTTTTCAATTGAAAAAATGAAACCCTTTGATCTTATGTCTGGTCCAAAAATAAATTTCAACAAGTACATTTTTATTTCAAAATGAACAAGTCAATACTAATGCTTCCGCAATGAATAATTGTTCATTTGTTTGTTCGTCAAACAATTAATCGAACAACTGAAATTTATTTTGTACAGTATTACTTCATTTGTTGTGAGGTTATATTATTTTTTATGACATTTTTTGACACATGATATTTTCGTAAAACTAATTCGGTATGTAACATAGAAACCAATAAAATTACTTTCTAGTTCAGTGACAATTATTTTTACATTAAGAGATGAATTCAAAGTCTAAAGCTTGGAAAAAATTTTAATAATTTAATTTGTATTGTATTTCCATTCTAAATTTATTTTAAATATAATAATTCCAAAATCAAAATCTTGTAAAATACAATTGATAAAAAGAGCATAACTTTATCATATTCGATTAATTGGTGAACAATGGATGAATAATTGCGGCACTAGTCAATACATAATTTATAATGTTTTCACAGGCTAAAGTTACTACAATTAACTTTCTAGATCAAGCATGAAGTCATTTTAATTTCGTTGTCTGGTGAAAATTGATATTTTTGATTAAAATCAATGGTATGTTAGACTTACATGTCACTTTTATCCATGGAAAAATAAAAACTTTTTAATCAAATGCAAAAATGTTGACCATTTTATATTTTTGGGCATGTCAAGTGTTTATTTTTTATATATTTTTTGTATACTGTATAATATATATTATGACTAAATATACTTGCAATATATTCATCAGATTCATTGATTGTGACATTTTCAACATTTTTTTTGGAAAGATAATCAATTTCCTCTTCAAGTCTATTACTTTCTTCATTGATCTCTATACGTTCATCATTATCACCAACCGAATCTGAATTTTCAGATTGTTGGATGTTTGCTTGCATTTGAAAAACGATTCCACCAGTAGAGAAGAATGTGGATATATATAAAAGTAATGAAAACAAATGTATGACTTGTCTACAAAAATTGAAATTGTATTATTATACCAGAATTACTACATGTAAAATAATGAATAGAAAAGGTTTAATTAATTCTAAAGGTTTTATTTGATTTTATTTATTAACTCTATGCAAAATTAGAGCATTCAAAATTCCACAAAAAACTATTAAAATGTACAGTGTATTGTTTTAAATTTAATCCATATTTAAAATCCACCTGGAGCATTTATGTATGATTCACTTTCGATTTAGATTTAAATTTTTAATTTTAAAAAGATAATATTAAAAGTTATTACATTATTATTATTTTTTAAAACCATCAATACCTTGGAATGTTTTCTTTCCAATCCGAGTAGATTTTCGAGTAAATTTTGTAATATCTTGGAATATGTATTGTATGTAGATATGGATAAACACTTGTTTAGTGTATATTGCAATTAATCAATTGCAATTTAAATTCGTTATTAATGCAAATTAAAACAATAAAATTGTAAGAAATACAATATTGAATTAATCAATTGTACTTTGCACAATTCACTGTTTTATTGGTAGTGAAATGTGTCTCTTGTATATAGACAATATATGCGAAGCAATAAATCAAATTGTTGATTAAGATTAATTCCTTTTGTTTTGTGGATTTAACTTGTTTTGTTGTTTAGAATCAGCAAAAATTAAGATTGTATTTTTATTTGTGGACATGCTAATTCAATACCACCCCATAACAATGCTACGATATTATTTTGTAATTAACAGAAATAGTTTTATTTATTAGAATTTGATAATAATTTTTAAATTAGATTTTTGCCCAGTTACACTTTTTACACTAATTACAAATTGTAATTTACAATTGTACAAAAAATAAACATTGTACATTTCCATAAAAATCATTTAAAATGTATACTTTTTACGGGATTCCCATAATCTAATTACTAGATTATATAATTATAATTGTACAATCGTTTGCAAATTCTAATGAACGTTAGTAAATGTAAAATCTCAGTTTTAATATTTACTAAAAGTTAATATACATTATTTGATAGAATAATTGATCCAATAAGCTATATTGCACATTATAAAAGATAAAGGAATAAATTTTCTTGATATTGTGTCAAACAGGTGAGCTCCTCTACGAATGTAAATTGTCGGCTTTTTGATGAATTTACTTTTTATTAAATTTAAACTTTTGTTTTTTTGTATTTGATTTCTCGCAAAAATATTTACAAGTGCATATTCTACTAGAGAAACTGATACAAACAATGGACATATTCCATTCCAAACATCGTATGCTTTAATATATGATACGTTTGGCAAATCAGCTTCTCCAGTCATTTGAGTTGTTATTGTTAAAATTGTCAACATTCCAATTGTTACTCGTGCGGGAACTGCATCAATTTGAATCCAAAATGATATTTATGATATTATAACTAAATTTTTTATAATGGTCAGTTTATTTTAGTTTACTATTTATCATGAATCAACTATTAAATATCAACTAGTTGAATCAATTATATTTGTATTAAGTAAGAAATACTAGTATTTATTTTTTCGTTATTCAATTTTTCATATGATTTGGCGAATTTTTTTTACTTCAACAGGTAACAGTGAAAAAAAAATTGGCAACCACGATAGTAAACAATGGATAGTTGAATCGAAATTTTTCTAATGCATAAATATATTCTGTAAATAATGGCCTACAATGTTAATTTTACCGGGTTCACTGTTAGTTATCCACTTCCCTGGTTATATCTACATGTATATTTGTATATATAAATTTTACAATATCCATTTTTCAGTCACTGCGCTGTCCTGTATAGGTGTGTCAACTTAAATAACATTCACTTATTTTTCTACTAAACCGTCTCAAGATCAAACCATATTTTTTGCTGACGTAGAATCTTATCTTAAACCGACATGTCGCGACTCGCGACAGTCCCAGAAACCACTGACAACAAAATAGCAAGATGATTTCGGCAGTAATACTAAAACACAGTATTACTCAAATCTAAATATGTGAACCCGATCCACGAGCTAAGTTTATCATATAATCCTTACTTATATAATATGCTATGCAATATTTGTTTGTGTGATGTGTTACCGTTTATTTCAATAGCTACCAATCTTAGAATTTTATAAAGTCCACATTTCAATTACACTTTTTTCCAGACGTGTTAGCAAAATAAATTTTAATCTCCCAAACTGACATCTTACGGGACAAAAACTCCAATTGTCCTTTTTTTTGAAAATCAAACGAGTTGGAGAATTTAAAAAAATTTAAATAAAAAAGAAATTGCAAAAATCAATTAAAAGTCACATTGTCAGAATGAAAAAAAATTATGACAAGGTTCAAAAATTTTATCACAGTAACAATTATGTTCCAGTTGAACCAAGATTGAACAAGTTTGTTTACAAGTTTTTAACTTAATATTAATTTAAACATGTATATTATAGTTTATTTTCTATAATATTTCTAGAATTTATACATATTATTTCATTTTAAGTTTAAGTTAAACTCAATTTAAGTCTTAAAGTAAATAATAATAACATTAATTTCGTATTCTTCGCTGCTAGTTATCCATCTAAATGATAATCTTGGTAATATCATTTTATGGATTAAATTCAACGTTGGTAGATCTTTATGATTGTGGATTATAATCAACAAAAATACCAACATTTAGAAACATAGGTTTGGCAGAATGTTGTAATTTTGTTTTAAATATTTGGTTTGATGCATGGAAAAAATGTGTATCAATAATACATCAATCAAAAATGTACGAAGAACTAATTATGTCTCTTAAAGGGAAAAAAATGCATTTCTTTTATACTCATACAAATATACATCTCAACCGAAATTGGACGTACGGTTGAGAAACGAGGTAGCTGAGCGAACTCTCTCAAGGCTAAATATTTTAAAATATCGCTCCAAAAATATTTCAAATTTAAGAAAAGAACTAATTCTTGATGTGTATTAGAGGTCGATGCTTTTTAATTGATAAATTCATCTATACTTTTGGTTTTTTTTGTTTTAATAATATATTTTAGATTTTCGACTATGTCGTATTACACTTTATTATAATATTATTATAAAAGACAGGAATCTAGGCTATTGTAATTTAATTTAGAATAGATAAATAATTAAAATTAAATATTGTCTTATTTACATATTTTTAATTATTAGAATAAGAATACCAAGTTGATTTATAGTGTATTTAAGGTTTAAGATATAATTAGTATTCGTTTTATTGTTAAAAAGTTTAGTTTCTATTATATTAAGATTAGAAAAACCTTTTACTGGGCAGGGTTATATTTTTTTCATTTGATTTGTGGGTCTTACAAGTGTTACACCTCTGTTGGACGTCTTTCTCTATTTCATTCAAAAATAAGTCATCAAAAAATAAACATATTGGGTGTAATATTCATATTTGTTGTTAATTTTGATATATCAACCAATGATAATTCAGATAATAAACTATTTTTCAATATTTTTTAGGAAAATCTTTATTTGCAGTGCGCAACTCGACCACCAACAAATACGAAAAAATAAAAGTCACATAGTACTCTAAATATAAATACTAGCTTAATTTTTACTAAGGCTAAGAGAAACTCGCAAAATTTCTACTTTTTGAAACACCCTAATACACACATTCTGTCAAAAATAAATTAAAATAATGGGACAATTGTTTTTATAGTTCTTTACACAAATGTTAAAACAAAAAAATTAAGATGGAATAATTCACTTTAAAGTAAAAAGTAATGTGATATGACGGTTCCACCTGAAACAAGTTTTGAAATCACTCCTTTAAAGAATTCATAATAGTGAATAGTAGGAATTTTAAGTTAGATTTTCAACGTGAAACTATTTTTTTGGTAGAATAAATATGTGCCCTCGGCAGAGCTAGGTGCTGTTTATACGTAATACATAACAGTCAACCGAGTATACTTATATTATTTAGTATGTACATTATCAACATGATTAGCCAAACCAATCAAACATAACAGACGATTGGTCAAAGTATAATCATATTGAGTAGCCTGAGATCTTGAACCTCATGTACAACTTATCCATTACTGTAATAGTGGAACTTACTGTTATCACAATAAATATATAGCAGCCGACCATTAATTTGATGTGAATCTTCTTTCCTAACTTAGTTAACTCGTCCTCCAGTGGTAATCACCCCACTGACGCCAACGACAGGATCACGCACAGTTACAAAATTTGATAAAAAAATAATTGTAATTTTGTATTATTGATTAATTGTAAAAATATTAATAATTGAGAATTTATACGAAATTTTTGATAGAAATTATCATAATTATATACGGAAAATGTTGAAATAACTTCATTAGCAATGTGAAATGTAAAGTCAAATTTATTTAACAATTCACTCCATTGAATTAGAAATTTGTCTATTATATACTCTATATTTTGTTAGAAATTGAAATCATTTTTCTCACATTTTTATATAAATTAATGAAAAAAATACGAAAATTTTACGAAAATACGGACTAGAAAGTGATGACTACAATGTTGATCCATTGTGTTTGTTAAATTCTAATCTTGTAAATAAATTATTAGTTACAAACCATCAAATTTGTTGGAAACGTAAACATTTTAACGGTGAGTGGACCTCGGCAAAACTGGACATTGGCGGTAAACTTGCATTTATATCCATGAAAACATATTTATATTTCATTTTAAATTTGAATTATGAATTTACTATTATTGGTTTTAACTTTACAGATATTCTTACATGTCAAATCGTTTTGGTTATTTGAAGCTCCATATTTCATGCAGGTTTATATATAAAAAATAAATATTATTTTTTCATTATTTATCATAGTTGGATAATACTCATTATACAAATTTTCCTGTTACAACAGTCAATATGACATTTGATTTCATAGACAATATCGTATGTTTTTTTAAATATAATTTTAGTTGGTTTTAAGATGAAAAATCTTATTCCGGTCGTCTGTCGTATTTATTACGTATTATTTTCCAATTTTCTTGAACTATTAAAAAATTATAATGGAGAATCCTACCTGAACAAAACCTATCATGCTCGAGTTCCCGAAAAAAATTTGGCCGTTTTAATCAAGAGATACCTGTATATCGATTTATAGCGTCCTTTATTAACTGGTCTGATGTCACTTCCAAATACTCATGGTGTAATAAGTTACTACTAGTAACTACACAATGATCTCGATTCATAATAGAATGGTTTACAAAGGTGATTCTATAAAAGTTTTATGATGCGGCCCGCAACGTATTTGAGTTGACATGACTGATACTAAGTGTATATTCATTGAATATATTATTTAACTATCAGCGGTGGAATAAAGGTAGTAAACTAGCATCTTTGATCATCAAGTATAGAAACTAATTTATCATTTAGTATATATTGGAAAACATAAGTCTAACAAATGGTTGTCATGAATTGTATCAAACAGACTACAGGGTCAATTATACAGAAGGAAACAATGCTAATATAATTATAGATGGTGGTTGTTCATTGCAGAAAAAAGTAAGATTATATCAAATTGAGTTTATGTGTGATTTTAACGATATGATTGTGACATGTTCCACAACAAAATTTTGGAATCCACCATTCACTTGATGTCACAATTAGGGAACAAATGCTAACGCAAAAGTTTCGATTTTTTCAAGATTAACTCTAGGAAGCTGGTACGGATATTGGCAACGATTAAACATAATTTAGCAAAATCTCTTTCTCATTGTATTTTTTTTCGACGACGTATGGTTTCATGGGGTAACTTTATAAAAGAACCAGCTACTCATTAGAAACTATTATCAGATATTTCACATTTTTATCACTATAATCATTTGTATGAGATATTTCAGATAAGTAATTTCTGATCATTCTATCACAATATATATTAGGGGTGTAAGTTTTTGCAATTTTTTTCGAAAATGCAAAATACACCCACATACGTTAAGAAGCCGGTTGAGTAGTACACAATTAAAAAAAGATTCAAAAAAACGTTGGGGCCGAGCACTTTAAAATTTGAATAATTGAACATTATCATATTTCATATAGTAAATTTCATTTATGAATAATCGTCATAACAATCAATTTTTAATTTTTGTGAAATCGGTGAAATTGAAGTTTCTTAACAGAATCTAAATAATTATCAAATCAGCATTTATGCTTCGCTACAATGTACGATTTGCATTTTTTGAAACTAATAATATAAGAATTAATCAATGGTAATTAATTTTTCATATAACACCTATATATTTATTTTTTTGAAATTTTGTGATTTTAATATTTTTCAATAATTGACTTTCTAAATATTATAATTGGTTAGTATATAATATTATATTGATTAGATTTATTGTTTTGTAATGTGTATAAACGTGGATAGCTCGATTGAGGCCTCATATTTTCATTTCGTATTTTTTTAATATTATAATATTGAAGTTTTAACTGATATGAATAGAATTGAAAATAACAAATAAAATTAAGGTTTATCAATTTAATAAGTTTGATTCGCTACTTTAGTTAAAAGTAAAATTTGGAGATTATAAAGGTGCTACAATTAACCCCTATATGAATTACAAGTGATTTCCTTATTAGTTTTTACTCTTTTCTAAATATTGGAATATTTAACTATATAATAATAATAATATAGAACTAATGAAAAATTTTAAATAAAATTGGGTTAAACTTGAGACGATCGACAAATTTTTATTAACATAATACTAATAAAATAATGTAATTGCCAGTCTAGTACAGTATATAATAAACAAATATCATTATGAAAAAGATTTATTGACATAAATGAGAAATTTGGTAGCAATATCCTTGAGATGCCTATCCGCGAATTTTTCTAAGCTGGAAAATGCTCGTTCGCATATCTCGTTGGTCATTTCCACATTTAGTAAAGGTTGCGTTTCAATAGCAAGATGTCTTTCGTTGCAATCCAATACTTTGCCATTGCATTTTGGTTTAAGTTTTTTTATAGCAGTCAAATCATTTCTACATTGAAACCAAGCCGGTCCCAATAATCTGCTATAAAATTACAGCTTTGACGTAAATTTGGATCTTTTGTAAGCATATAATATTTGATAGCATATATAGCTCCAGAATTCCATCTTGTTTTGCATATTGGACCTGGACGTTTAAATTTTATATTTGGATTATTGTTAGTTGTCTTGAAATGTATATATGATTTGATTAACAATGAAAGTTCGCTATAATCGTTTCGGTTCATGCGAGGATATTTCCAATCCGATGCATCTAATGTTGTATAGTTAGACAGTAAAGCGTCAAATTGATCTCTCAGTGTGTTTATAAAATAATATTCCGAATTAGGAGATGAGGTAGTAGGGAACATTTCTTTCATGTAATGATACAGTAACCTGTCGAGAACATGTAAACGACAAGGGTAATATATAATATTTGGGAATATTATTTTTAAGCGACAGCGAATATTATGCACGGATTTTTTACATTATAACGATATTCAATTCAATTAAAAATAAATTATTGTTGTATGCTCAATAAACTTTTTAAACTTCAACTCAAATTTTGGTTTATCAAAATCGAAAAAATGTGTATTATGAATTTTAATATTTATATAAATTTATATTTTATTAAAATAA
>LWCA01000836.1:0-13538 GCA_001642005.1 Intoshia linei | reverse complement strand
TAATTATTATCATGAATACGCAATAATAAAAACAATTTGTATTTATCGAAATTTAAAAAATATATATTTAAATGGATATAATTAAATGCTTATTCTAAACTCAATTTTCAAGATGGTGAATTCATTTAAATGTAGATGATAAAACATAGTAACAATAATGTCTGTTCATTACAATAATAATAATATAATAAAAATCATGCACATTAATTTAGACTGTAATTCGTTTATCATAATTTAATATATAGTGATTTTTAATTGATTATCTATGCAAATTTTGAAGCGATTGTTTCGATATTTTTATAATATTCACTATTTTATATATATATTAGGGTGTGCACTTTTGACATTTTTTGTTGAATTAAAAAAAGTATATTTTACTAAGTATCCCAAATGTTATTTAGAATATAATTATCGAAAAAAATGAGCACAATGCTGTAATTTCTTCCGCCTGAAAATAATTTAACCTTTTTTAAAAAAACATGATAACTATATAAATCAGTGATTCTTAACCTGGGCGATAGCGCCCCCCCCCCTTGGGGCTTTTTTATGAACAAATGGGGCGAAAATATTTTTATCGCATCAGTTGGGATCTTTCTGAAGAAATTTCTGATGATTTACTATTTGTTACAAAATTAAAACTTGATACAAAAGGCTCCACAATTTTCAAATCAGTTTTATACTATTTTAATGAAAACAACATTCCAATAAGCAACGTCATTGCTTGTGCAACTGATGGGCTCTTGCCATGATAGGCCGACATCGTGGGTTTATCGCTCATTTAAAAAAATTAAATTTGAAATTGTTTGAAATACATTGCATCATACATCGCCAACAGTTGATTTCTAAAAATTTAAGTGATAAATTGGATGCTCACTAAATGTGGTTATTAAATATGTTAATAAAATAAAATCCCAATCATTAAATCATAGAATTTTCTTAAATTTATGCTTTGAAAAGAAAATTTTTTAAAGAGTTTTTATAATGTTGCTCTGTTACTGAATTTTTTATGAAAATTAATGATAAATTATATGATGAACTTGCTAATATAAAATGCGATGTGGCTTATTTTGGAAAATTAAATAATGTTAATTTACAATTACAAAAAAGTATATGTCTTATAAAGGCCAAGGAAGTAGTATTATAATTCGTTAATAAACTTGAATCTTACCGGACTGCATTTCAGAGACATGACGTGACTAATTTTGTTAATTTAAATACATTCAAAGACAAATATTTTATTTCTGAAAATGATATCATTAGCTACTGTTCGCATCTTCATCGTTAAAGAATGATATGGTCATAAGATTATTGAATTAAAAATACCAGAGTATGCAGTAAATCCATTCAATGTTGATGTTAATTCAATTCCATCGAATTTACTATAATTTATAGTAATATAGAAGAATTAATTGACTTACAAAATGACATTGAGGCACAATTCATTTTTAAACAAAATGGTTACTCTACTTTATATATTAAAAAAAAAGAATGAATATCCAAATCTTTGGAATGAAGTGAAATTCTTACTATTGGCCTTTCCATCTACTTACCTTGTTGAGAAAGGTTTTAGCGTAGTAACTGATCTTCAATCCAAAAAGAGGAATAAACTACATTTATCAAAACGGGGTGACTTAAGATTATGCTTAACAAATATCGCTCCTGATATTGAAAAATTATCAAATAGTTTCAATATCAGTTTAGCCATTAATAATAAATTTTATCTTTTCTTTGTAAAGCTTAAACATTTATAATTTCATGATTCCATTTAATATTTCTCATTTCAAATTTGTTACATTTATTCATTATAATATATTTTTCTTTTTTTTACATACTCAGTTTTTATCGTATTTTTTGTATATATTATTTATATGCTCCTATCAAGTTAAAAAAATAATCTCAAATTTCATTTGCATATTTTTTAAAATATCAAAAAAACAATTATTAATTGCTTTTTTTATTGTGTTCCGTATCAATTCTACTGTTAAAAAAATTGCTGCATAACATGCAGTGCACATTTATAAACTTTGCACATTAAAAAATATCGATTGTCTTTATGGGGCGATAATTTTATTTTTGAAAAATGGGCGATTCTCCAAAAAAGGTTAAGAACCATTGATATAAATAAATAAATAAGAAATTAAAAACCACTATATAAAACATATTAATTTTATATTAAATTTTATTATAATAGATAAAAAATTTAAAAACGATAAAAAAAAGGTGAAAAAGAATTAATTTATCTATTTATTATATCTTAGTAATAGTTATATATGTAATAGTTGATAACTAATTAAAAATAAATTATTTTTTCTATTATTTTATTTTTTTGTTAGTTTTTTACAACACTTTGTACAGTTTTAGTAATAAATTCGATATTGACAATTTTTATTTTTATTATTACACTTGCCTGACTTTTATGTACTTTGTTAAAACAAATTCTAGTTTTGTCAATGTCTGCCTTTTTTAATTCTACCAAAAAAATTCAATAATTGATAAAAATATCACAATTATGAGACATTCATGACTTATATTCATATTCTTATTCATACTACTAAATAGACATTCACTATTAATGTAATATTATATTAATAATATTAAGTAAAATAGATATCGAATAAAAAAATGAATTCAAATTTAAAGTTTTTTTTAGAGTACTAATGCGTTAGTTTGTGTAATTATTGTTTTTGCTGTATTTTAATTAAAAATAACAGTATTAGCTGTGATTTTTTTTAAAATTCTAGGAATGTTTTAATTTTTTAAAAAAGGGTAAATTTAAGTTTTCACCATGTAGATGTAAGTCTCTCACGTTCAGATTTACAATAATCTTAATTATTTAAAAAATTATCCCAGAATTAATGTATTGGTAAATTTTAGTACTACTTTAATTAATAAAAATGGTAATTTAGCTGCTTAACCTTGAAAAACTAAATTTCTGAAAATGAAATTGGCGATAAAACATTACTCTCGCAAATCATTATTAGTAATTGGTGTTTTTAAAACTCTACATGTTTTACTTTCTTAAATAAATTGAAACAGACAACCTGACATACATGTTTACCTAATTTATTTTATAAAAATCAGGAATATCATAACTGCTTGGTAATTCTTACAATCAGCAGCTAGCTTTTCCGAGAGACGACTTTTTAATTGATTACAGACAATAAATGTTTTTCTGTTCAAAACCCCAAATTTTAAAATTAAAAAGGTAATTTTTATTTTGACATGAAGGACCCAGCTACTGAAAATGAAATTTTAGATAAAATTTGGTTTTTAAAATTCTGAAACGTTTAATTTATTAATTAAACGGTAATACACAAAGAAATACATTTTCGTGACTATTAAATTTAAGATTAATTAACACTCAAACATATTTTTGTCTTTTGATATTACCATAGTGTCTAAAACGAGTCGATCTAGGATTTTAAACTGTTGTATATGTAAAAGCCCTAAGAAGACGGCATTTAAAATTTTAAACACTGTTTAATGACTGAATTACTTTCAATAATACGTCGCTTACAATATTTTTTTTAGAATTTTTCAATTTTTATTATTTCTAAGTACATTGTACTTGAATACATTATAATTACATATGAAGTTTATATGACATGTAATTATCAAATTAATGCAATCAACTTGATATTATACATTTAATTCTCAGACAAAATATTATTCAACCAAATTTGAATCATCAACAAAATTGAGTTGTATATATAAGAATATATTATAAACATTTCCTGCTTGTATAATATACAATGTACATGCAACTAAATTTGAAATTTTGATATGTATAAAATGTACCTCTTTATTCAATATAAAAAATTGACTTGTCACCAAACAATACATGATTAGTCTTAAGAAAAAGTGGAAAAATGTCATTTAAAATTTTTTGAAATTGTGAAAATTCGCTTTATTCGTTTAAATTGTACATTAATCTGTTTACTATAGATTAAAATATATTGACCTGAATTGAACCCATTTTTGTCTCTTTACATTTTGCCTCCATTAAAATCATGATTGCGTATTTTTCTTTTCTATTCATTTTATAGATATCAAATTACACATTTATTAATGATTCTATACCTCAATTATAATATTAATATTTTTTTGAAAAATATATTAGTTACACTTACAACTACAGATATTTATAATCAATAATTGTCTATATATTTTGTTTTACTCTTCCCAAAATTGCATTTCATTTCCGCTTCATGCAATTACTGTCAAGATTCATCCATTGATACAGTTTTTATGAATTGTTTATTTATTTTTATAAATTAAACTGTCATCTGCGTGTAAAATGTGAGTATATTGAAATATGTTTACATCAAAGTTCATTACACACAATAATTTGATAAAAGATAAGCATTCAACAAAATAACGTTAGGTATTTTTATAATTATCAAATTAGAAATGTATAATCTATTAGGTTTGGCTTCTTCATTTATTTAAAATAATATGTCACTTCTAAGACAGGTTTCCTAGCGTTTTGGCGTCGTGACTCTCTAAAGTCGAAAATTATTTCACGGCTAAAAAAATGGTTTTAATTCAAACCATGAAAATTAATTTTTAATGTTAATAATAATACACGTGTAATCTAGTGTGGTAATAATGATATTGAATCATTGCGTAATTTTAATTTTTTTAAATTTTTTAATTATTATTTAAAATTTCAAAAATAACTAAGTTCCATATTCAGATACAACAATGTATTTGCAACATTTTATACCATTGTATGAATATATATATAAAATTTTAAAAATGCTATTTACCGTTTATATTGATTATGTTCTTTATATATAAAGTGTATTCCCTATTTTCAAGTTAGCATATGTACTTATTAACATGTAAGTACTTTCTTAAGATAGATATTACCGATACTAATTGTGATGAGTAGAGTAACAATTTTCATTTATCCCATTACAATATGAGATTTATTAAACTATAATCTGTATTTCTTAATCAACAATTTGCGATTATGTCACAATTGTGACAAATTTTAATAATAGATACATAAACAAAAAGGCTTTATATAAACTGAAAACAAAACACGAATATAAATCTAAAAATAAAACAAAAAGTATGTACAATAAAGTAAATTTAACAGCATATATTTGTTAATGATTGTTTAGATCGGTATTAACATTAATAACATAAACTCGAAATATTTATCATAGAGTGAAACACAATCGAAAATATAAATTACATAAACTAAGCACCACCTTGCTCAAAGGTTATATCCGCAAAATTTGTGCCAGATTAATATCGTTTTTGGTTACTTATGCGCTCCATTCTAGTCAAATTAAGTAAAAATAAATCATTATTTCGGTAGCTTTAAATTTAATTTATATTTTTAATTTTGATTATTTTTAAATTTTATAAACATCGTATTTACATAAAAATCTAAATTCATCAATATTAGTCACAAATAAAATAAACATGACTGAAAAATTTAATATTTCAACATAACGGAAATGGTAAACTATACATGATTAAAAAAACAAAGAGTTGTTGTAATTTAATTAGGAATTATCAAAGCAATTCAAGTGGCTTTTTATTTGCAATTATACTTGGTATATCATTTCAAAAAATTAGATTTACATCTATTCTTTTGTATATACACAGCGTCGCGTAATGCCCTAAAGAGATAAATATAAAGTGTCTACATTTATAAATAATTTCAATATATTTTCACTTTTTAGATAAAATTTACAATTTAAAAAGATTTTGCATATCATGCTACATTTCTCATGTCTATTTTTTTTTGTTTCAGTTGTTTACTGTGAAAATCAATTTGAAGGTATTTTATTAATCAATATTAACTTTTTTATAATTGTAACAATATTTATTGGTAGTTTGTTAAATTGAAAAAATTGATTATGGAATTAACCTGAATATTATTTTTCTAGATTTTCAATCTCATAAAGAAACCTTTGAAAGAGAAGTTTGCAATGGAGAAACAGCTCCAATTCACTGCATTGAAAATCGAATTATCAATATTGAAAATGCGTTATATGGTAGAATGAAAATTGGAAATTGTGTCAAAGTAATTTTGTTAATTTCAATTTTATTTAAAATTAAATTTAATAATTAAAAATAACGGTAATGGCTTTACCATTATATACCTATTTACATATTGATATTTTTCTAAATTTTGATTTATTTTTGGTTAAATTGTTTATATAATTTAATTTTACATGCCTATTTCCCCATAGAGTAACAACTACTACCAGAAAGAAGAGGTACAATATCTTATTACATTTCAAATTATATGATTGGTTCTAGACTAGAATTTAAAATCTAGACACTATTATAAAAATCTTAACAATGGAAATTATAATTAAAATCTTTCTCTCTGGAGACCTTGTTTTATGAAGAATGCGTGTTTCTTGAAATAAAAAACCCTTGATCGATGAAATTGTTAAAAATGTTTATGACTATTTTTATTGTTATTATGGGATAATTGTCATAGTAACACATGACAGGATATGCAAGTGATTTTCAAGCAAAAACATATAACTCTTCTTGTGAAGAACCTAATAAAATAAACAAAAGGTGGTGTAGTGCCAAAACTAGTGTAGCCTGACACCCATCTTCGTGGCCTTGACGAACTTTTAGTAAAATTGGGATCTCAAAATTCCAAATTGAGCATTTAAAAACTATATTCCTCAATATCATTAATATTCCTTAATTATTTTGTGTTTTAACTTTAGAATATCAAATTAAGGGCCTGGAGAGGTCGTTTTTTAAATTAAATATTTTTAAATGTATATTTTTCATTTTCGAGCGGTCTCAAGATTGATAGGTTCAGCTCTGGGTATATGCTATAGTAAAGTGGCCAGAAAAATACGTACTATAACTTTTAGTTTATTTAGAATAAATTTTAAACTGAAAATTTTTATTCGTCTTCATAGATAAGTAGTTTTGGCTTTACATTTATCACCAAATAAACTAAAATTAATAGTTCGTATTTTTTTTGCCCACTTTAGCTATAGCCATGCAAAGATTATCAGTTTTAAGTACCATTTTTAATTATTAACATAATATGTGTAAACAATATAAAACTCTTTAAAATAAAAAATAATTTTTAGTGTAACCATAAAAAAGTCGTAACATTAGTTTTAACTTATTTAGAGACAATTTTAGCCAAAAATAATTTTTAATAATTAATTTAATAATTTTGTAGGTCACACCATTTTTAGCTCAAAAAATAACCGATAATAAATTTAATTCTAGTTTAAAAGTTTTCAATTTAAAATTTAAATCAAATTGTATATTAAAAAAATAAAAAATTGTAAAATTGTAAAAATAAAGTTGTATTTGAAAATATAAAAGTAAATGTGTTGATAAAATGTCAAATGTATTTTTTTAAATTTATTAATTAAATTCTGAGATTAAAGCTTTACTTATTTTACTTGCAATATAAAACAGTCCTAAAGTTGAAATTTGTATAATTTAAATTGTTGATAAAACGTGTTACAAACAATTAGATATTCAATATAATGATAAGAATAAATACATTATCCTAAAAAATTGAATATTTCAGTATTATAGGTGATTATCAGCGCCGTTTTAAGGCATGAGAAATATGGGCTGTAGCCCAGGGCCACTCATTAAAAAAGGCCCCTAAATTAATAAAAGTACTTCACTTATATATTAAAAAAAGGCCCCAATTTATTAAAAAATACTTCACATTTATGTCTTGAGAAACAGTTTATAATTTTTAAAGTGTGGGAACTCAAATAGCAAAAAAGAAAATAGTTTAAAGAATTCAAGTTCTGGTAAATATTCAATATAAAATATATGTTCATCATATAATATTGACATAAAAACTGTTTTAAATGATAATATTAAACATGAAAACCTTCCTAAGTGAATATTCAAAAAAGAAAGTAGGAAATCATTGATTTTCTTTTATTAATTTTCAAAAAATAAGCTTCTAAAAATAGGCCCTAAAATTTTTTTATCGCTTCGCTCAAAACTTTAAAGGGTCTCCGGCCCTTTGCTTAGCCCAGGGCCACGGAGTGGCGTAAGACGGCTCTGACTGCATGGTGCATATTTTCAAATGAAAAAGTAAACTTTGTTCATTAATTAATGTAACTGGGTTTGTGTAAAAGAAATAAAAGTTACTAGAAATCTACATAATATCTTTTAATGCTTTTATTAATACTCAATGAAATAAGACTCTAAGTATCCAACTAACAGTATGCCCTGTATTCTAAACAGGGGACCTAATTTTTTGTTTATCGCTTCGCTCGAAATTTTAAAGGGCCTCCGACCCTTTGCTTAGCCCAGGGTCACGAAATGGCTTAAGACGGCTCTGGTGATTATGTAATATTTTGTCATTTCGGGTAAGTTTATAATCAATTCTTCGATATTGAAGTAGATTCAATATTAAAAATATCTGTAAAGATTCCAATTATACGGACAGTTACAAAAAATTATATACCATGGGTTATAAAACTATAAAAATTATTCTAATAAATGTCTTAATAAGTTTGAATTTTCAAAATTTTTGAAAAACAAACAATATCAGTCGTTGCACTGTGACTGTTACTATATCATGTCACTTTTCATAAAATATGTAATTCACTTGATTCATAGGATTAAAGATAATGTGCTAATACAATAGAAGTTAATAATAAACAAAAATTAATAAATAACAACTAATAAAAGGTATAAAATAGTACATACATAAATAAATGGAATTAAGGTAACGTTGTAGCAATGTACTATTACAGGGTCATCAGTGAGGGTGAGCACACCTCACCTTTTTGGTGGCTGAGAATAATTTATAATTTTAGTAGTCTTGTGGGCACTAAATTTATCCTTTACTTATATTAAATGGAATATCTACATTTTACAATTGTTTAAGTATTTTTTAGTAAGAACTTTTTTTAAAATTTCTAATACACTTTTTCGATATTAACGTTGTATCAATAATTTCATTTTCATTAATAGTAGGCTTTAGTCAAAAACCAAAATTACTATTTTAATTTGAAATGAAAAAGTCGTATAGTTTTAAAATACATAAATTCTGGAATATTTTTTAAACAATTTTTAATAATTTTAATATTAATCTGCTAGAATTTATAGTTTTAATTACTATAAATTTAATACAGTTAGTATACCGTACTAATAATATAATTTTTATTAATGAAAAAAGTATTATTAATTGTGTCGTAGACACCATGATACCGCAACACGAAGATTAGAACGCGTGTAATATAACTATACTATATTTAATGAAAAATAAATTGTGAAATAATTATTCCAACTTAGATGGATTTTGGTTTCATAGGGTGTAAAAAGACAGTTACTAATGAAGTTAGCAATTTTTGTTCCGGCAAAAAAGTTTGTCATTTATTAAAGGTTATCAATGAACTAAAAAAATACCAACCATGCTCCGAACTACAATCTTATCTAATTATTCAGTATACATGTTTAAATGGTAATTTTCGTAAATATTATATTTATTATAGTGTTTCTAATTTTAATAAAAAAAAGATGTACTGAGTACATTTGATAGACTGGATGATGACCGCTCTGGTAAGATGGTCATCGCAAAATTCTAATCAAATAAGCTAATATGCTTGCCTGTGCCGTACATATTTCTCAATAATTTTACGTACCTATACATAATTAAAAATTCTATGTTCAATAAAATGATATTATAGAAATTTCAATTGGCATAGATAATAAAAATTATAAATTAATATATTATATTAAATATTAACTGCCGGTGCACACATTTATCTTTTTTATTCGATAACAGCCATAACCAGCTATTCATGACTGATATTACAATGCATTGTATCTTAGAAATAATTATAAATGTATACATGTATGTATTTAGCATTAACAACCCAAGACATATTAAGGCACCAGTGTAAATTCAACTTAAATAATGATTTCATACATCAAAATCAAATTTACATTAATCTACAAAACATTGAAAAATTAAACAACAATAAAAATTTAGAAAAATGTAAATCAAAAACAAATTCAATAGACTTAACTTTTAAAACGGGAATATCAAATGTGTTGGAAATATTCCTAATAAAATATGGACAAGTATTTATGAAATCAATGAAAGAATATTCAAATATAAAATATGAAAATTTAATAAAATATAAATATGACTACAATATACCAAATTCAAATTTATGCAATAGTAGGGCTATTGTGGTCGATGGTAATTCAACGTATCATATTTGTTTCAATTTGGACGATTCAAAAATATTTAAATTTTATTCATCAAAATCAAATCAAATTAAAATCAAAATTCCTTCTATGGTCAATTCGGGAATAGATGATAATGAATATTATTTAAATAGATACATTTTAGTTGTAAAAGGTAACGGTTTCATAAATCATACTGATATATCTCACTGATTCATTTGTAATATGATAATCCAGTTTAAATCCAATAAAAAAATTTATTATTTTACATTAGATTTTCTTTAAATATTAGTTTTAATTTGATTTTTTAAGGATTGTAATAATGGAAATTTCTTTTACTCAACTATTTTACTTAAGTCACCGTTAATTTAAAAAATTAACACGTCTAGAATTTAAAAAAAATTAAAATTTATATAGTTACGTACAGTAAACACCGAGATTCAATTTCAATCACAAAAAGTGACACATTCAGTGTGAAAAAAGCACTTTGGTATTGATTTTTATTAAATTGGTAACTATTTTATTAAAAAAAATTTCATATTTTTTTCAATTATAATTAATATTCTTAAAATGAGGAAAATTATTCTTATACAGATTATTCCATTTGATCTACTTACTCTAAAATTTTAGAAAGATTGTGTAATGTAGACAAATTGGGTAAAAATATCATTTTGGTGAAAAAATCTGGAACTACATTTGCAAAATGCATGTACACGGATATGTTTGGTGGTGTTAAGTGTATTAATAATTCATGGAAAACAAATGTCACATGTGATAATTTAGCCGATTCAGGTTTATATTATTTAATTTTACCATATTTATATTACTTTTAGAATTTCATACAAACATTTTTACATCAATTTTTAATAGCTCCATTCCAAAAAGTAAAATTTATAAATACATTAGACTTACATAACGTAGATACAGTACAGGTAGGGACCACATACCACATGTCTGATTAACAAATTTTACTTGTTATCATATCAACTTCTTCCAATCAGATTTTACAATCATATATAGTATTTAATTATAAATAAATAGTAAGTAATAATATATAATTTACAAAATATCGTCAAGTTAAGTGGTTCTACAATTTCAATCGGTTTTTTTCTTATTTTTTTACAACTCTAATTCAGCTATTCTAACTCTTTCTACCTATCTAAATGAAAAACTGATGTAATGACTATAGGAACTATAAGTGCATTAAAACATAGTATATTATATATGTAACTAATAATGATACATATGCTTATATTTATACATTTAAGTATATTATTTATAATTATAATTATTATTTATGCTTATTGTTTAGGTATAATAATATCAATTATTGTCGGTAGCGCCTGTATACTGGTAATAAAATATTTATATGAATTTTAAAAAAATTAATAATATTGTATAGGCCAGTTTGATATTTGTTATAGGTCTCCTATTAATTAAAAGGTATCAAATCCTAATTTATTATTTAGTTTAAATTGTAATCTAAAATATTTTTAAGACGACAAATTAAATCGTGTTCAAAAATGAACGCTTTTTGTAAAATAGGAAAACCAAATCAGTATAATAGTCGAATTTATCATAAATTAAAAAAACCAAAAAATAACACAATCAAAAAAGTGTTGGGAATCACTTGCGTAAAAAACAAAAAAATTACTCACATCTGGCAGACTCCTTTACCAACTCCTCTTGTATAAATAAATACCTTTTTTATTATAATGTTAACATAATGTAATAAAATTTGATATTGTCAGTTTCGTAGTTATTCGAACTCGTGATAAGTGATATTTAGTGACTTTAACAAAAATCGGTGGCAATTGTGGCTAAATTAAAATTATTTATCAGCGTGAACCCATAACCGCACTTCCAGAATTTACCCGCTATAACATACTGCAGTAATTTATAATTATCGTATTTGAACATTCAATATCATGAATTAACAATTTAATCAACCATTAATTCATTCAAATCAAAGATTTCTGTAATCAGACACGCTTGTACTCCAATCTCCTTTGAATAATTCCCTACGTACGCCTTTTCATGCAGTAATGTTTAAATAAAATATAGTTATATTATAACATATATTATTATATATAACATTATAATTTATACAAAATTTAACCTTATTTTAACGGTAAATTTCTATAAAAAATTAAAACAGGAGTCCAGATTCAGAACCTTCACTTTTATAATACAATTTCTCTATATGAGCTATTCCTGTCATAAATAATAAAAACGATACATTTAAATATGCTACCATATTTCTTTTTACGTTGTTTGTTAGTTTGATTTGTATATTTTCAGGATATTACAAAATTATTATAAAAAATAGAATTTTAAGGCTTTACTAAGATATTATGACATAAAAAAATAAAATATACTACATATATTTAATTTACTGTATATTTAAATACATTCTCAAAAGGAATGCATCATAACTACGCCAATGTTGAATAAAAAATAATTAAAGTACATGGTAATGTTCAGAAAATGAAACTCTATCGAATGTGAGTAAAAATAATGCGGTTAAAATTTAAAAACATAAGTTAATTATTAAAATATATAATTATTTGTGTTAATTAGAATTATATAATTATACTTGTATCATTTTTAATTAAAGTGTTAATTTATCAGAACATAAAAATGAAGCACCGTTTTGTAATTATAATTTACAATTTATTAATACCATAAATGTATAACGTAAATACTAAGTTCAATTCGTAACTCCGTAAAATTTTATATCTATTTTGAACCGAATTTATAGTCTAATTATAATAGATTTTTTTAAATTTCGGAATTATCTGTTAACTACGTTCTTATCAAATTATTTAATCTATTATAAAATGTGTAGAATGTAGAAGGAGCGTTCCTTAGAGAATGATATAATATTGGGGTCTTGTTTGAATCTAAATTATTCATAATGGCATATATGTTGTTTTTCTTTTTATTTTACCTGTAAAAATAAAACTTTTAGAATGAAATAAAAGTATTTAATTTCAATTTCAAAAAAATGACTTTATTAACTTTATAAAATTTTAATTAGCTAATAAACATAATATTGGTATGATCATGCCTGGAATTGCATGCTAATTAACATATAAAAAATTAACTTTTACTTTCCCTACATATAACAAATCTATATAATGACTCATTATTAATGAGTTATGAAAAAATCATGTGAAGGCACAATCACCATGACTAATTTTATAATTTTTATCAAACTTACTTACATTAAGTAAAAATTGATTAAAATTATTAGTGTGTATATTAATTACAGTTACATATATTCTATAATTTTATTTAGAAAATCGTGTTGAAATTAATTTAGAGTCACATATGCGTAACATATTAATTTTAGAATC
>LWCA01001223.1:0-10884 GCA_001642005.1 Intoshia linei | reverse complement strand
AAAACCACAAATTACCCTTTTTTTATGAAAACAGCCCTAGAATTTAAAAAAATTACAGGTGGTGCAGTTGTATCCTGGTAACACACACAAAAAATTTCAGTCCGAATAAGTGACGACTTCACCGTCAAAAAAGCATTTTAGTATCAATATTTGTTGTTCAAACCAAATGTATTATTCTTCAAATTAATTTAATTTGTAAAGGTTAATAAATAGAGTCCATATTATTATACTTAGACTAGGGTTTGCAATTATCCCGCATACTTCAGTTTTAACCAATTTTACACTAGCGTAAAATTACATTTAGATATTTAAAATACGTTCACGCTCAGAGATTTGACGAAGATCCAGATTACGGATACATACGATCTCAACTATTTCGCCGACTATTTAAAAAACGAATGCACTATCAATACGATCAAAAATTTGACTGGAACATTATCCGATCAAACGATATATCTATAAATACAAACTCCAAAATAGACGAGTGAATATTTCTTATTTTAATAAAAAATAATACAAAATATTTATAAATCCAAAAATGATACAAATTTCAATTTGATATTTTATTTACACCAACTTAGTAAAAATTAATCATGTAGATTAATTTATTTTCTAGCTAAATTTTTTTGTTTGATATTCTATACTTTTTTTAATTAATCCTAGAAAAGGTGGAGATGGTTTGTTTGGTTTTGATAAAAATTCTGGGTGGTATTGAACGCCATAAAAGTAGGGGTGATCTAAATTAATTTAAAAGTTTATTTGTCTCATTTTCATTCATAATATTAAAAGTGTTATATAAAAGGAGTATTACATTATATACAATGAAATGTAGAAAACAACATTAGCAAAAACATTAATAGCATTATAATACCTTTTAAAGATAATATTTCCATTCTATTTCCCTCTTTATTCTTTCCAACAAATTTCATTCCTTTAGATTCGAGTTGTTCAACATAATTTTGATTAACCTAAATACAATACACTCTTTTTTTATTTATGAAGTTTGTATTTACATATAGATTTGTATTATTATGTACATTAGTTTATATTAATCATAACGATTTTATGTGTTAAATTAAAAATATCAAATCAAGAGCCTTTGAGAGAAGGATAGGTCTATATGACAAAATTCATAGATTGCAAAAAAATTTTTGTACAGCCTATTGTTCATTTTCGGGTGGCCTCAAGCTTGGTACGTTCGGTTCTGTATTGGATAATTCAAATAATAATTACCTCGTATCTATGACGATGTCTTTCATGGGCACTGTTGGATCCATACAAATCTTCTACATAAAAAATGGTATAAATAATGAAAAATTAATAAATAGTTAGGACCCACAAATTTAAAATATAAAGCCATGAATATAATATCGTTTCGCAGTGTCATCCAATCAGCCTATTTATCAATTATCTAGTAGACACTATCTACCAAATTTGACCAGTTATGTTCATATAATTATAATGGATTGGAATATAAGCTCAATAAAGCTACCAAGTTTTCAAGCTTTTTATTACAAGTTAAATTCTTTGTCAAAAACTCAATCCAAGAGCACAAAAAATATTTAGTTTTAATTGCATATACTATATCTTGTTTCTCATTTTAACATTTAAATAACAAATTTAAAAGGATTCGCCTGCTCAATTAGAGATATATTTAAAAAATTAATCATTACGTAAATAACAGGGTTCATTAAAAATAGTTTCTTTCAATCCAAGTCTCATTGTTCCTCCTTTGTTCACACTATCATATTCCAACATTTCAATAACCTAAAATTTAACATAAAATTGGAATTCCAATAATAGAGTAAGATATATAACAGGTGTCGGAAACCAGTGGCCGCGGGCCAAAAGTGGTTCAAGAATAATTATGGTGGCTCTTTGAGTAAATATGTAAATTATTTATTTTTAAACATTTTCTACTATAATTAGCTCATTATAATCATTTTAATTCTGAATTTTCAGATTGCCCGGATATGTTTTGTTGGTTATACTACATTGAACCGTTTCTCTTCAGTTAAAGTTGAAATTTATTATGTGTAAATTTTAAAAAACGGGGCCAGTATAATTTTTTCGATATAAAAAAGTTGCTTACGAGACGCAAAAACCTTACCCTTGCCTCCCTGATATCCAAGTAAGTATAACAATAATACAATTATATATTAGTTATCTTGTAAAAATACCACAGGGTGTTGAGTATTGAAATCAAATTCTATTGAATTTGCATCAGTCAAATGTAATTCATTTCTAGCAAATTCAATTACAGCACATTGCAATCCTAGGCAAATTCCTAAAACAATTAAATATACCAAAAAAAATAAATAAAAAAAGTACTATTTTATAATACTTATTAAATTTAAATAACAATTAAAAATAAAATGTTTAAAATTTTATTTAATTATCATAATTATGATTATATATGTGATAAATTAATATTTCAAGATTGTTCAATTGAAAATTGTGTTTATAATAATGTTAATACATTTTAGATTGAATTATAATAAATAATTAAATTAAGAAAATAATAGTTTTACGTTAGTTTATATCTCATGCGAATAATCTACTTTTATAAACTATAATGAGAAAATATAGAAATATATAACCAAAAATTGAAAATTAACCAAATATTTAGAGAAAATTTCAATTTTAGCTGATTTTCTCTTGGGATTTATTACATATTATAGATTTATACAAGTTACTGCAAATAATACACTAAAACACAAACGGACCCCAATTTTACCAAATAATATTTGCGGGCCCCATTATAAAATATTTTTTCGATAATAAATTTTCACAGATAAATCGACAAGGATATCCTGCTGAGTATAGATAATTTTTTAGAATCTACAATATTTAAACAGAAATGATTTCTAATCTAATTATTACATAAATCTTGCATATGAAAATAATTTCTGAATTAATTTTTTAGAGAAGTTAAATGATCAATAAAAATTGTTCATAAATCATTACAATTTTCTTGTTTAGATAGTTTTAAAAAATTATAAAGTGTTGGAAACGATTCATAAATTGAGTTTTTAGTCCATTGTAACCATAAAATTTTTCATAAAATATTTCGCGGACCCCTGGAACATTCTACGAAACCCCAGGGTCTGCTAACACCAGTCTGCAAGTCAGTCAGAAACACTGCACTAATACAATTGATTACAAAAATGTATTATTTACATGCAATCTGTTGGGTGTAAATAAAAAACTATGCGATTCTATCATAAATACATTATCAGTAGACATCAGATTCAGGTGAAAAATTTGAAAGATTTAAATTATAGAATTATTGTCAAATTTGATAGGTAATTAATTAACCATTAAATAAATTATATTAAGTGTAATTTATAGCATGTCATACATTGGCTATTAAACTACACTGGCATTTTTTTATTTTTATACGAGACAATTCATTTTATAAAATTTAATTGAATTTAAAAAATAAATAATTTTATATACCTAAAAATGGAATGTCATTAGTTCTAGCATACTGTATGGCATTAATTTTTCCTAAAATGCCTCTATCTCCAAACCCACCTGGAACCAAAACGCCATCACACGCTTTGAGAGCTTTCCATGCATCTGAAGGGTCACTATAAGATAATCGGCGATTTTTCGTGCATTTTGTCGTTCTAATTGATTCTATATCCTCATTGGTATCATTTTTTTCAGTTTTACCCGGTTTATCAATTTTTTCAACCAAATTTTTTGATTCAATGAGTATTATGTCCACTTTATAATTCATATGTAATGCTGCACTTTGTAAAGCATCCAGCACAGATTTATACGTGTCGCTGAGTTTTGTATATTTGCCTACTAGCCCTATCGATATCATTTCTTTATAATAAATTGATCTAAATTGCAATGTTTTAGTAACATTGAAAAATTGGTGGGTACTTAAAATTGCGCAAATCATATCAATTGTTAATAATAGTAAAAAATAGACTCTTATCAATTTCTGAAAGAAAAATTTACATCTACCAAGCTCTGTTAAAAAAATTACTACCAACTCTCAAATGTAATTAAATTTAATTTAAATACATACGATTTTCTTGTTTTACCTTCCCCATAAGGATTCGTAAAAGTGCATTGGTCCTTTACTTCTTGTTAAAAAATTAAATTAACCATTTAATCATAAAATTGTAAAAAAACAAAAATGAGTATTAATGTGAGTAAAAATTCATGAAATAGTTTAAATTTATAAAAATCAAAAATAAACAACATGTAGTAACTAAAGGTTAAAATACCTATACAATAAATCTTCCCATTTGGACATTTTGTTGGTATTAAGAGTAAAATTTGATTCCAAAACAGTATTCAGCATGTTGATTAATCCTTGCTGTTCTATCATAATGGGAACTTTATACAAACAGTCAACATCATGCAGACAAATTATCTGCAAATATTATTTTTAAAACGTAATTTAAAATAAATAAAAAATTACTCTTTCTCCACGAACTTGACAAAGATTGGCAAGTTTCTTAGGAATTCGTTCATGGATTTGTCTTCTAGATCGTAAAACCAACTGTATAATAAAAATTTACAATAAAAATGTGTATAAGTTTAATTTTTTGCGCCAAATCAATATTGTTGCAAAAGGTAATATTACAAATTTGTCATGTATATTAATAATTATAATAAACTTTAATATTCAGTTTGGCGGTAATGCGTTTATATTTTCACCAGGTAATATTAATTACATTTCACAGTGTATAATTTTTAAACTTAAACAATTGTGATTATATTTTGTGTTGGAAAGAGTGTGAATATTTAAGGTAAATTATAATGTAATATTAAAATATAATATCGCGAGTTGCAACAATATTGATATTGGTATTTAATAAATTAATTAAATTATAAAAAATTACAATATCGGTTTGTAACCCCCTCGAAAGTAATGATTTTATACTGTGTTGTGTTGGTTTAGTTTTAATTTCTCCATTCGAAGTCTAAAAAATGTAAAAAGGTAATCATACATTAACCTCTGGTAACAAGCTAACATGAACACTACAAAAATTGTTATCTTCTAAATGAAATTGCATGTGTCTAAAAGCTTCGAAAAAAGCCATTCCCTCAATATCACCGGTTGTGCCACCTAACTGATAAAACAATACACACTACAAATGGATAAAGTACCTCAATAATGCAAACTTCTGGAGTTTTCCCATCTTTGCTACAACTTTTTAAAGCAACATTCTTAATCCACGTTTCTATTGAATTTACCATGTGTGGAACGACTAAAAATAAATTATTTTCAGTTTTCATCCTCAAATAAAATACAAACCTTGAACTGTTTGTCCAAGATAGTCACCATGTCGTTCCTTGTTTATTATATTGTGATATATTTTACCAGAAGTAATATTATTATCACTAGTCAATGTCAAATCACAAAATCTTTCATAATGTCCCAAATCTAAATCAACTTCACCACCGTCATTTAAAATATACACTTCCCCTATACAATTAACATTATTTTAACATAAAATTGAATACCATGCTCATATGGCGAAAACGTTCCAGCGTCAATATTTAAGTATGGGTCAATTTTAATCATACAAAGGGGTACATTACATTCTGTTAATATTGCTCCAATACTACATGAAACTATACCTTTCCCTAGTCCACTTATTACGCCTCCACTAACCAAAATATATTTCATATTTTTATGAAATTTCAAATTTTTAAGATAAGACAAATATTTACTAAATTTAAAACGAAATTTTCAAACTTTATTCAAGTTAATTCCAAGGTTTGAACTCTAGAATCTAGATTCAAATTATTGTAAAACTAATTTTGATGTATTATATAAACTACTAAACCAGTACATCTAAGGCATTGTTTTTGTATTTATATATCCTATTATTATATTTTTTACTTGATTTTGCATACAGTTAGAAATATTTTGGTTATCTTAATATACTACAATAGTAATGTATCATATACATTTATTTATTAAAAATTGTTATATTGATGAACGTGTTATACTAACCTTATTAACTCCATATTATTGTAATGTTACATGCAAGTATCTACAGATATTATTAAAAAATAATTCAATATTTACCTGGCTACTTGTTAAATAATATTTGTATGTAAGTATAGAAAGACTTGATGACTTCATTTATGTCGATATATAAAAAAATTATTTTATAATATTAATGTCAACGTCCAGAAATTAGGACCATAGTTAGAATGGTAAATGAACATAATTAAAACAAAAAATGTGAAATAATTAACGGTCTTACAATTAAAAAAAGAAAGATTATTCTGATACAGCTTATTTCATTTGATACAAATACAAAATTTCAATCCCAGAAATCTACGTATTCCCAGTAAAAAATTATTTTTAATCTTTTATTTATATAAAATTGAATGTGTCCATTTATTTATAAAATTGTTTTCAAAATGAAACATATACTAAAATTTTATAAAATATAAATTTTGGGATAGCTTTTAAAATAATAAGCATTATAATATATGTCGACCAAAATTTCAGATTGCCATTTTTTAAAAAAAAATTACAGCTAATACATTTTACACAATCATACCTGTTAGCGCATAAAAAAATTTTTAGGATTTACTGTTTTCACTGAATAAAATTGTTGAAAACTAAATAATATCGTTTTTACTCGACTGTACAACTTAATTTAACTTGACAACTCGGTTGTATTCAGTTATTCTTATAATTACTGTTTACAAATTAAATTTACTAATGCTATGTATTTAAAACTACTATGTAAATCAATATTTTATGAAATGATTTAATGTTTTTAACTTATTTGGTCGTTGTTTAGATTTGGAATGGTTGGAAATTTTTCAACATTTAAATTGGGACGAAGAAAATCTTAATTAGTTACCCTAAAAAAGTCTTAATTTAATGTATTTAAAAAACTCTAGATAAAAAGTCAACAATATGATGTTACTGTGATAAAAAAAAAATATTGAAATTTGAAAGAAAGAGATGACATCTGACTAAATAAATCGAGTTTCTCTGAACCTTTGAAATTAACTAATCTATCTATTTTTTTGTCTACATGTTAAAATCGAAAGTAAATTTACAGAATTTTATGCCAATATATAGTAATTGAAAAACTGCTAAACTTATCAAATCTGGTTAAAGATACAACAAAATCTTAGGGATGTAGCAATTGTTGAAAAAAAATCATCATAAGATAAAAATTTATTTTTATATTAAAATACATCACTATATTGACTTGATAGTGTATCTAAGTCCATTCTCAATGAAGACCTTTCTTGGTAACGATCATATGATTGCGTTCGCTTTAACGTTTTCGCTTGTTCTGTTTCACGTTCCTTGCGAATAGACATCAGTGTAATTTGATAGGTTTGATCTACTTCATTTAGATTATTTTTGGATATCAATTCATTCGTGAATAAAACGCAAATGTCAAAATCTATTTTTAAAAAATTTTTATTAATTTCAAGATCGACTTTGGATTTAATTAAGGGTCAAAATTTTTTTTTAACGAGGTACACTCGACCGTGAGGTCTATTTACAATTAATATTGTATATTACAAATCGTAAAATTAACAGATAGACATACACGTCTACATATGTATAAAAAAATTGTCATTAATTATTTAATTACCTTAATTAATTTTAAGGCAACATCGACAAACAATATGAAATGAAAATTTTCTGGATGTACTACTTACATTACACATAAAATTAACTTTTTCGGGTTACCCCTAGACGAATCTTGTTCAATATCAAGAATGTAAGTGATAGACATAAATTTCAAAAACTAAGATATAAGAAGGTATCAATTAAAAATATTTAATAAAAAAAGTAATAATTAGATAAATTTAAAATTTATTTTTTATTGAACACCACGAAACAAAATCACCAATCATATTTAATGATCTACATCTTCCAAAACGTCTTTTATATAACATCATAGTTTGCTGAAATTGTTCACCCTTTTCGTCTGACCACATACCGCAGTTTAGCGCTAAGAAATCTAAATGATATTCTAGGTAATGCATTTTTATGCTATAAAGGCAGTTCATTTCTTGGTATTTTATTAATAACTCTTAGATTAAATCCTTGTAATTTTCAGATCGATTGTTTCCAAGAAAAAATGAGATTATATTTTCTAAAGTATTAAACGCATCTTTTTGTTCAGGTTTAAGAGTAGATCGAAAGTGTACATCTTTTAATAGTTTTCTAATTTCTAATAAATCTAATTAATAGTGGGCCATTTAGTATACCAGCCATTAATTTAGCGTCGCTGAGATTAGGAAAATTTTTTTTTAATGATGGCAATGCCTTTAGTGGTACTGTCTATTCAATCCACATAAAAATTTTTTAACCAATCCAAGTTTTATATAAAGTGGTGGTAAAATTATTTTGCATCAGACGATCACGATCTTTAAAAAGTACAAAATATTCATTAGAAAAGTCTAACAGTCAATAATTCATTTATGATGGTCGCAGTAAGTTTGTAGTATACGTGTTGAACAGTGTAATTCTTGGTATAAATCTTTCGTGAGAATGCAATTATAAAATTAACTCATCGCTTTAATTAATTGAAAGATGTAATAAAAACTTTATTTGATATGTAAAAAATGTCACTGTTTTTTTGTGGGTATAAATTTAATAGAATAGTAAAATTACTAATTAAAATATCACGTTTTCCGATCTTCAATTATAAAAATATGTATATCGTTAGAATCACTAAAATTAGCTGATTATTTTAATATATGTTACATTAAGTTTCTTTTTGCAATGTTGGACAGTGTAATAATACATTGTACTGAGCAGTGCTCAGTGAGCACAGTATAAAATATAAATAAAACTGAATATGCTTTTTTAGTAATTTTATTTATGTGAATTGATATGATGTTTGGAGTATATAGAAAATTTTTGGGTCGCGAAAATTTTTTATGTTTATAAGGGGTCACGAATACAAAAAGGTTGAAAACCATTTTATTAACACTATGCATAAGCTAATATTTGAAATTTGTGAGCATTTCTATATTTTCTAACTACTGAATATGAAGTATATAACACGCATAGTGTTAAAATATCAAGTAACATATTATATTACATTAATTATAATATTATTATTACATAATAATATATTGTTTAGCGTAGCGATATATTAGCTGCCTTGCCCAAAAACTGTTATTTTATGTCAAAAATTTGTAATTATTTAAAATTGTTTATAATATTTTAATTTTATTTAACTAAATGTCTAATTGACATTGTCGATTTATTTTTGAATTTAGAACAAAAAAATGTATTTGATATAGGTACGATTGTGCATATCATTAAATCTTAAACTGGATTGCAAAGTGGATACATCAATAATCAAAAATATGTGTGAAGTCGAAGATATTTGGTTTGTTGATGAAAGATGTTCCAATTAATCTCTTTTAATTCACTAATTGTTTTAAATATTAACTACTAATAAATATTACAATTAGTAATTGTATCGGTGGCCAAATCTGTCTAGCGAAAATTCTTAGAGGCCACAACAAAAAATAAAAATAATTGTTGTATGTATTTGCATAAATTCTTTTTCTTTCATGTTTATTTAACAAAGAATTGTTGCTCTTAAAATCAGTTCAATGAAGAGATTAAAAATCATTTCCTCAGAAAAGTAATTTATTTTGAACTGTTAAACTTGTTTTTGTATTTAGCTGTTGCCAAATCGTCAATGTCTGGTTGAAACTTGCTAGTTTTCAAAATCAAACTCTCTTCTAGGTGTAGGTCTGTGATATTGGTTCGTTGGGAAAATTTTATTTTGGTCATGTGAGAAAATGTAGACTCGCAGCAATAAGTTGTTGAAAAAATTGATGAATCTTATATATGACAATAATATTGAGAAAACAAGTCAGATTTCAAATTCAAGATGCATTTATTATAAGAAACTATTTCTCAAGGCAATATATTGTTTTTTGAATTGTCAATTAAAATTTTCACTTTTTTGCAAAATTTTTCTGAGAGGCCGCAAATGCCCATCCCTGTATTAATGTATTCTAAGACAGTTGTAATTTAAAAAAAAGGGGTCATTTGGGGTTTTGACCGTGAAGATATAAAATTTATCATAATATTGATAATTTTAAAATCTTTATCAGATTGTGTATTTTATGTAATTCTAAGACGGGTTTGAATTCAAAAAAAAGGATAATTGGGGTTTTTGACAGTAATTTAGACTGAATTTTGACAGGAAAGTTTTGGTTTAAAATCTTAGTTCGGTAACATCCACCCAAACTATTTATCCTCACTTAATATCAGAATGTACCATACACTCTTAATAAATGTATTTTATGCAAAAACTTGTAAAATTTCAATAAATAAAGTTACAATTAAAATAAAAATAATTTTATTAGAATTTATTATCGTTAAATATTGCGTGAAATGGTTAGTCGAAAATTTAAATCAGCTATGAAACCCAAGAAATTTACGAATCTTACGGTTGAGCGAGATTACACAATCAATATCCACCGTAAAATTCATGGAGTGTAATTTTTACTTTTATTGTATCGTTAACTAATTGTAATCAGAGTTCATCTCTAACAAAATTATGTGAGTTTTATATCAAATTTTTTAAATGATATTTTGGTTTATAAATCATCATTTTTTTAGTGGATTCAAAAAACGAGCACCACGAGCTATCAAAATTGTACGTGAATTTGCTAGAAAGCAAATGGGAACTGATGATGTTAGATTGGACACTAACGTAAATTCCATGATTTGGGAACGCGGAATTCGGTATTTTATCTTACTTATACTCTCATGATGAATAAGTTATAAAAATGATTACATTACGATGGTCTTCCAATTTTTATTTTGAGTAAACCAGTGATCTGATAATTTAAAACTATTATAATGATGAATACATCACGATGGTCTTC
>LWCA01001256.1:0-10640 GCA_001642005.1 Intoshia linei | reverse complement strand
TCATCACTGTTTAGAAAAAAATTTAACGAAAAAAACAACACTACGTGAATTTTTCTTCCAAAAGTTAATAAATTTGATTTGTAAGTTAAATTTTTGTTTTTAAAGGTTAAAAAAAATCGCCCTAATTATAACTAATACTGCGAGTTGTATTATAGTCAAGCATTTTTTGCTTTTTGTTAATTATTAATATTAATCCATGATAAATATTTTACGAACGACAAAAATTTTCATTTAGGGGAGATAGCTCAAAAAAGATTGAGAACCTCTCTTTTAAAGGGTTTACAATTTATTTTGATAGATACACTGAAATTTAGTTATTTATACTCGAAATAGTGTGAATGAATTCACTCGCTGATTATTTCAGATAGTAATTTTTATAATACTTTTCCGAGCTTAAAAATTTTATCTAAATATTTAAATCTAAAGGTATATATTATATATTAGGGTATTCCAAAATTTTAAAATTAAATTAAACCATTAAAGTAATAATCAACAATGACAATACAAAAAAAATTAAATTAGATAAAAATTTGCGAGAAGCTTGCCATTTTATAGATTCCATACAAAAATGTTCTACAATATATTTGCATATTTAAAAGTTTCATTCTAGTTGCCGAAAAAATTATTGCAATTATCACTAGTTAGTACGATAGTCCTTCTGCAATTAAGTGGGTCAATTCAGATTAGTAAAAGAATTAACCTGATATCTTATTCCAATCCTATTATCATAAAAAACTTATTTCATTCCACGAAACCGGCACAATCACTAATTTGTACCGTACTCTTTTGTGTTAAGTTTAACATGTCACTGCTAATTCACAAATTGGTTAACCAATTTTTTTAGTTTGACCATCTGAGTAACACATTTCTGTAATATTTTTGTCAAAAAAAACAATTAATTGTAATTATTTAGGTGGAAAGCGTATTGGGATCTACTGGATCTGCTGGGCAGTGTCGACAGGTTTATCTATGAAATACAAATATAACAATATATTAGGTTAGAGTAGTTTTGAACGGTATAGATGGAAAATCTAGAACCATTTTAAGAAATGTAATTGGACCTGTTAGAAAAAACGACATCTTAATTCTCCGAGAATCCGAAAGAGAAGCTAGGAGACTGCGATAAATTTTGTAAAATTTATATATAAATTATACATTAAATCTACATGATAGTTTTAACATTGCTATTGATTAAATTTGTCTTGTGATCGACTGGATTGGCTCGACTTTCGTATACAATAATTCCTTGCTTGCTTGGTTGTACTTTAGAAACCTCTCCCTTTAATCCAATATATTTTATTTTTGTATTTCCGCCAGAAAACGATTTTGGTATAAATATCGTAAACATTCTGAGATTTGAAAATTTGTACCCTCTAAATTACATTATTACACTGCTACATTTTACCAACTTGACAGGATATTCAACCAATCCTTTAGTATCACATATTAAATTAAAAGATTGATCGCATTTGAGTCTTGTATCATTAAAAGTTAATGCTTTGTTTTTGTAGAGTTGGATAGCGGACGGGTGACTCTCTTCATCAACTCCCATTATTATCAAGTTTTTAATATTAACAGATTGACCAAATCTAAGGATACATTATTTTTATCAATTAAAATTAAACGGAATGCGTATTATTAATTCTTCATCGGCATAGCTTTCAAGATACTAAATTTAAAATGGATTTTACATGATAATAAATAAAAATAATTTAAATAAACCTCATCTCCGTCAAATCTTTTATCCCAGTCTTTTAGAATAAATTTACCAGAATCTTCCGTCGTTTCATTTAAACAAAGTAAATGTTCAAATTCAACATTTTTGTGTAATGTATATGTTTTTCCATTGAAAATTGACTCTTCAATTACATCGTGAGAGCAAGAATGTCCATGATTATGGTCATGTTTTGTCATCGATTTTAATTTTTAAAATTATTTTGACTAATTTCAATATTAATTATTCTTTATCACGTTACTAATAGTTTTCAATAAATAATCACAGGACCGGTTTCTATTGAGATTATTGATACAGCAAAAAGGTTTGATCATGAACTCGGTCTGTTTTTGATACACAGTATGTCAGTTTATTAGGCTAGTCATTAAAAGTGATGTAATAAACTATAGAAATAATTTTTTTTGTAATTAGGTGGCTTTTAATTGAATAATTACTTAATTCTTAACGAAATTCATAATTATGAAATAAATTCTATGTATTTAGGATAATTGGTTAGCTATTACGATTAATCGTTAGTCGTATAATGCATAATTACTCAGTAATTTCATAATGTTATACTCGTTTTAAAATGTTATAATTTTTGAAATTGATAAACTAAAATGAGCAATGCTCATTGAGCATTTTACTTGAACACTTAACAAAGTCATAAAAGGAAATTGTAATTAATACATTTGTAATGCTTCAGATTAATCATCATTAATATAAAAATGATAATAACAAAGTTGTATTACTTTTAGTAATTTGTTGTTGTAGTTTTAATTTAAATTTTAAATAAAATGTTTTGAAAATAAGAATTTGAGATTAAAAAATTGCGAAGGAATGAATTATATAGATTTTCACCCATATTTCTTTATTGGAAATGTGTGCACGTTCACTGCACATTTTTTTTGAAATTGTAGGATCAATATTTACATTTTCAATTTTAATCGAAATATTTGAAAAATATTATTTGATAATACATTAAAAATTATTTTCCATCGGGAATGCGTAGATTTCTGGGTAAAAATTATGTATTTATATCAAATGGAATAAAGTCTATCAGAATAATTTTTTTTTTTAGTTTTCGGACGGTTAATTATTTCACATTTTTTGTTTTAAAATGTTTTTTTGACCGTAAAGGCGTCACTTATTAGGATTGAAATTTTTTAAATTCTAGGGCGGTTTTAATTTAAAATAAAATGGTATTCTGGGTTTTGATAGTGAAAATTATCTTTTTAGAGGTATTGATTTATTGATAATGTTTATTATTTTATAAACTATCTGAAAATGTATTTTTTATTTTGATTTTTAGAATATAGAGTAATTTGGGGTTTTCACTATGAAGGTGCATTTATGAAGCTGAGATTAACGTCAATTTTAATGATTTTAAAACGCGTCTTATAATTTATGTTATTATTATTGGGTTGATTTTTTTAACAAAAGGGGAAATTATAAAACTGAAAAATAGATAAAAACACGTCTTGAAAAAACTGTATTAGAAATTAGGTTTTTTAAATTCGACGACTGTTAATTTTTTCAATAAATGGTTACACACAAATATTACCAACGTAGGGTTTTAAGAAAATAAAAAGTTCCCAATCTTTTCACTCTAGCGTACCAGTAAATGGCAGAGCCGTAGACTGTCAGCAGTAAGCCTGGATGTGACGGACATGGTAAGCCCTATAAAAATCTTTTTAAAAATTGCAATTACACAATCGTAATGTTAAGTTTACAAAAATTAAGTATAATTAATTAGTAATTAGACTGTTAGAATCTACTATAATTATTTTATTATACGATAATTTTTGGTATACTTTTAAGAAATTTCCCAACATTACTTATTAATACATTATTACTATTAAAAAAGTAGACACCTCATGATTGTATACTCGGTCCATATGGCCGTAGTCCCATCTCCACGGGTCTGGTAAATGGTGATAACTAAGTTACATTTATAGTAGGTTTCGTTGTTACCATTGGTATCAATATACCGAATATCGTTAAAATCATTGTTATTTATTCGAAACAAATTTAGTATAGTTTACGGTGATTGGGAAACACTGTATTAGGCACGGACGAAATTTATAATGATTCCATTTAAGCCACAATAAAACGTGGGCGATTAAAATTAATAAATAAGACATTTATCAGAATTCCTGTTAGAAATCCAATTTTCCTGGTTCAGTTGGGAGTGCCAACTAACACAATTAACGCATACTTGTTGCAATAAATGAGAATATTGATTTATACTCGATAAAAAAGTTAATTGTCTAACATGAATATTAAAATTTAATAAACTAAACCAAACAAATATAATTTAATATTTAACATACACAAAATACATACAATTTAAAGTATATTAGATTACTTCGCAGTGAAACTAAAACAAAATCAAGAAATCGATGTAATAAAATGGATTTCAATAGATATTAGAGTGGAATAAATATATTAGAATGTAAATCTATTGTTAACAAATGGAACAAAACAGCACCATATGTCATTCTTACGTAATTAATTGCATACTTGGCAACCTATATTAGAACCAATAAATAAATTGTATTTCGTTCATTTGATTGATTTTAAAAATATAGCGATATTAAATTTATAGCATGGCAGAAGGTAAAGGAATAGCTGTAACAGTTTCTCAAATTATAATAATTGTAATTAATGTGTTGATTGGGGTAATGATAAAAGTTTTGTAAATTAATTTAATTAATCAGTTGATTGGTTTATTTGCGTTGATAATGGGAATTTTGTTTGTAACAAACATGTCTTCAATGGTGATGTCTAATTTGCTATCTGAAGACCAAAAGGCGAATTTAATCGACTCGGCAGACTCGGCGGGCTTTGACCTTAATAGCATGACAAAACCATTGTCTATTCCACTTATTATTATTGGATTAATTTTGCTTATTACCTCCCTACTCGGATGTTGCGGTATTTGTTGTAAAAGTAAAAAGCTTTTATTTGTGGTATTATTATTTTATTTATATTGAAATGTAGTTTAAATATTTTTTAGTATACAATAATTTTGAGTATTGTGCTATTGTTTCAATTGATTCTTTTGTTGGTTGTATATTTTGGAGCGGTATGCAAAACTTTACATGTAATTATTAAAATTAGTTAAATTCAAAAATGCAAAGTGAATTGACGTCTACGCTAACAAAGTACTATACAAATTCTACTTCAACTACTTCTTTTCCAACAATTGTTTGGAATGCTGTCATGATAAAGGTAAAGTGTACTTTTTAAAAATCATGTGGTCTAGTTTAAATGCTGTGGAGTTCATAATTATATTGATTTCGAGAGTGCCGAGAAATTTAACAAAACTATCGATACAGATGCAGGGACACAAAAAAAAAACTTTCCGTTTGTTTGTTGTATGCACAAGAAAGACCTTACGTGCGTTACTAGCAAACCTGACAATACTACGTCTTATGCCAATACTGTAATTGTATCTATTATTTTTTTCATTTGTTTAGGGGTGTTGGGATAAAATTTACTCAAATATTCAATCTTATGGCTATCAAGGTTTTGGTGTAGCTATTGCATTTTTAATTATACAGGTTACTAACATTTTTTTCATTATAATTTTTACTTTAGTTTGTAATAATTTTAATTTGCATCTACTTTATGTGTCGTGATTGATTGTAATATATGTCATTTAAAATTAAATTGTATACTTTCAATTTTTTTATCAGACAGCAGATGTATAATTAATTAATATTATTCGGTAATCAAGTCAGTTCGGATGGGTGATTCATGTCTTTTTACCATTTTAACGAGCATATGTAGCAGTTTTTACTATTGCCTTTTGTCAAAGTTTAATGTTTGTCTGTTGAATTTGCACTGTAAATAAAAATTAAATTATGGGATAAATAAAAATTTTTTTATTAACATCGGTAAATCTAAAAATTGTGACATTTAACTATTTCTGAAAGTACATTATATATCATTCTACGTGAAATTCAAATCCTTACTTATATAATATGCTATGCAACATTTGTTTGTGTGTGCATTACCGTTTGTTTCAATAACTACCAGACTTAGACTTTTATAAAGTCCACATTTCAATTACAGTTTTTTCCGGGGTGTTAGTAAAATAAATTTCAACCTCCCAAACACATCTTATGGGTCAAAAAGTCCAATTGTCCTTTTTTGACAATCAAATGAGTTCGAGAATTTAAAAAAATTATATCTTCGGGGCCAAAACCACAAATTATTTTTTTTTAATGAAAACAGCCCTATAATTTAAAAAAATTTACAGGTGATACAGTTGTATCCTGTTAACACACAAAAATTCAAATGTTAACAAAACAAAATTAAAATAGAATAATTCAGTTTAATATAAAAAGTAATGTGATATGACGGTTCCACCTGAAACAAGTTTGGGATCCACTTCTTTAAAGGATTGATAATAGTCAATATATGGATTTTTAGTTAGATTTTCAACGTGAATTTATTTTTTTGGTAGAATAAAAATGTGCCCTCGGTAGAGCTAGGTGCTGTTTATACGTAGTACATAAGAGTCAACTAGTAGTCAACATAGTTGTTTATAAAATATGACCATATGTGTTATACTTATACCTAATATCTGTGTGTACAAATTTTTTTGTGTTTTTTTTATATAAAAAATCTAATTTAATGTCTTCACTAAAGCATAAAAGTCTATGTTGATATAAATAGTGGACGGAAACTTTGTAGCGGAGTGTCCAAAACATTTTGAAAGATTTTTGTTAATTAATGTAATAAACTTGTTTCAATATTGGCTGGGAAATACAATTCACAGTCAGTGCTACCAGAAAATTATATTCTGTCTGCATTAATAATTTATTAATTGAGATATGCATATGTAAACTACCATGGTAACATTTATAGTTTAAATGTTATTATGGTTACGTAGAGTATCTTAGCTAAGAAGCCCTGATTTAGACATGAGTATGAGAATATAAACTAAATAAATTACAATATCCACACGTCTTGGCACACATCAGTCTCATGTGATATTTTAATTCATCATGAGTACAATCTTTGTAATTACAATACTTTTGTTTATCGTAGCATCCAGACGCTAATTGCAACATTAATATAATTATATCATAGTGTTAGTATATTAATAAAATATATATAATAATATTTATATATATATATTAAGTGCAATATTGATAAAAAAAATGAATTACTGCAATATCCACACGTTTTGGGACAATATTTCATCATATCCATTATTAAATCATTGTTTGAACAATTCTCTTTATCACAATCGTCTTTGAGATCGTGGCAACCTTGCAATTAATATTTTTAAATTATTAATAATAATATTGTTAAAAATATTATAGTGATTTCAAATTGAAATATTTAGCTAATTTACACAAGCGCCACCAACCAGACAAGGTAACATATTTGATAGATCTAGTGAAATTTTAGCCGATGAATCCATGTTACTACATAATACATATTTATATGTAAACATAAGCTATGAAAATTAATAAAATCTAACAGTTACGATAATTAATCGTAGTGTCAGTGGACATTAGGGTGTGAACATTTTACATTTTTTTTAGATTTTGCTTGCCGCTCAGGGATAATTCGGNTAGAATAAAAATGTGCCCTCGGTAGAGCTAGGTGCTGTTTGTACGTAGTACATAACATTGAATTTAGTTGTATATAATATAAAGCATATCCATGATTAAACGAAAAAAAAAATTCAAAATATTTACAACTTAGCGGTCGTCTATGCTTTGGGATAAAATCCCAACATCTGGAAACTGCACTAATGTACTTTCAATAACTAATTTTTTAATTTTGCTGGTAAAAAAATTCACCCCAGCAATGCTGGTAATACCTTAGATAACCTCAATAGCTACTTTCCTAATTGCTTTTTCATTTTTTGTAAAGTATTATTTCTGGTTCGCACCTTAAAATTGTAAAGATAAATTAATTAAAAATGACGGTAAACATTTTTAGATATTTAAACAAGATTAAAATTCAAAAATATATCGTTAATGCTTACTTCAATTGACAATCTTATCAATGAAAAATAAGCGTACATCAAAATATTAAAAATTAAAAGTTGTAATAACTACGGGAATTAGTTTAAATTGTATATTATTGCATGTACTGAAAATAAATTTTTTCTATTGGTGTACAAGTTGTTTATTGTATAACGTACAACTATACAATTTTAATTATAATTAAATTTTATTTAATTCGTTAAATAATACTTTTTAAACCTAATAAGTGACAGTAACTGAATGGCCAATAAACAGTTTTTATTTACATCCGAAAGTGTTGGCGAAGGACATCCAGGTTAATGTATTAATTTTTAATTTAATTATCATAGATAAACTTTGCGATCAAATATCTGACGCAATTTTGGATGCACACCTTTTTCAAGACCCATACGCTAAAGTGGCGTGTGGTAAATTTGTTTAGCATACTAAATATCATAGCTAAATTTATAAATATTCATATTGTGTATATTTACACATTTTGTAGAATGTGCAGTATCAAATGGGATGGTGATGCTTTTCGGTGAAATTAGTTCTAATGCTGTAATCAATGTCGATAAAATTGTTAGAAATACCATCAAGAATATTGGATACGTTTCATCAGACATGGGTAAATTCAGAATACATGTTTATATTTGTAATAAAACACTATTACGAAGGGTGCATGTAAAAATTGTTGGTTTCCTGGAATCGATGTAAATATTCTAAGGATTTTTTATTAACAATAATAATAAACTTTGCTCGTCCTTATCGAGTGTTCACACGAGAAATACTTATGAATTCCGATAGTTTGTAATGTATAAGTATTCTGTTTTTGAAAAATGTTATTATTAATAAATATTTGACTGATTTGTAAAGGTTAAACTAATTTAGGGTTCGATTATAAAACTGTAAGCATTCACAATTGTCTGATCCAACAAAGTGAGGAAATCGCTTCAGCTGTATACGAAAATAGATCAAAATTAAACGTTGCAGCTGGAGATCAAGGTTCAATGTTTGGGTAATTTTTAAAAAAAATTAAAATTTAATAGTTTAAAATTATAATTATTGTTTTTATTAATACTAGATACGCTACTGATGAAACTGAAGAGTCTATTCCTTTGACATTATTGCTTTCACATCAACTAAATGCAAGGTATCATAGATTAAGGAAAATGGGTATTTTAAAATGGGCTAGACCAGATTCAAAAGCACAGGTAATTTAACTATGAATATGCTTCTAAAAATTAGGTCACATTTAAATACAAACTCGATAATGGAGCAACTGTACCTTTGAGTGCCCACACAATCGTAATGTCGGTTCAACACGACGAACACGTAGATAATGAAACTATTCGTAGTAAATTGATGGAAACTGTAATTAAACATGTCATTCCTCTGGATTATTTGACAGACGATACAATATACCATTTAAATCCTAGTGGGAAATTCGTTATTGGAGGGCCAAGGGTTTTGTTTCATTTTATACAATTTTAACTTATTTAGAGTGATGCCGGTTTGACTGGACGCAAAATTATAGTTGATACCTATGGAGGTTGGGGCGCTCATGGTGGAGGCTCTTTCAGTGGAAAAGACTACACAAAAGTAAACTTATATTGTAGATATATTAATTTTGCAGAGTGTAAAATATTTATCATGCAAAGGTCCTACACTTTTTTCAGCGCTACCGGTCACCTTTTCCTTTACTTGTATAAATTGAATGTGTTTGTTACCGTTTATTTAAAAAATTAAGTCTTAGAATTTAACAAAACCCAATTTCAAATACAGTTTTTCGCAGGTGATGTTTATATGTAAGTTTAATTTTATGAAATTGAGTCCTTCAGGGTCAAAAATACAAAGACTCCTTCCGGGAGGGCGTGTCGAAATTTTTGTAAAATGGATGTCTCATTTTTCAAAATTGAACATTAAAGACATTAAATTAAAATTAAACTACTGTAACAACAAAATATATATATTTCTATTAAAATACAATACATGTGTACATACATACAAATGTAGTCCTAACTTATATAAAAGGCAACGCGATTTTTGTTTGTGTGTCTGTGTGTCCTACTTTATTAAAATAACTAGCACTCTTAGAATTTTTTAAAGACCACATTTCAATTACAGTTTTTTCCGGGGGTGTCAGCAAAATATATTTCAACCTCCCAAACTCACATCTTATGGGTCAAAAAGCCCAATTGTCTTTTTTTTGAAAATCAAACGAGTTCAAGAAATTAAAAAAATAATACTCTGATACGGATTTTAAAATCATAAATATTACTATCAATTTAAATTTGAAAAAAATATATCTTCAGGACTAAAACCATAAATTACCCTTTCTTTTTATTATGAACACAGCCCTATGATTTAAAAAAATTTACAGGTACAGTTGTATCCTGTTAACACACACAAAAAATTTCAATCTGAATAAGTGATGCCTTCATGGTCAAAAAGCATTTTAGTTTTCATATATTTTTTTTCGAAATATTTTATTAAAACAAAAAATGTGCAATAATTAATAATCATAGAGCTTATTCCAGTTGATATAAATACAAAATGTCAACCCCTGAAATCTACGTATTCCGGGTGAAAAATAATTTTTAATATATTACACTAGACAACACTGAAAAATACATCTGCATAAAAATAATACCATCTTGTGGATAATCTAGCGCTGATTTTAATGATATATTTATAAGTTTTAGTTCATATAACCCATTTATTAACACTTTTAATGTTTTAAAAAATATAACAAAGTTTCACTTCAATTCTAAAATTGACCAATTATATCATTCAAAATAATGATTACTTTAAAAAAGGTGAAGTTTTTCAAGTTTAAATATTTATTAATGTTAAAAATCATGTCTACGAAATAAACTAAACATATTATTGCTTTTCATGTGGTATATATTTGCCAAACACTAAAAAATGTT
>LWCA01001090.1:0-12423 GCA_001642005.1 Intoshia linei | reverse complement strand
CGTATCAGCGTATATATTTTTTTAAATTCTCCAACTTGTTTGATTTTCAAAAAGGGGGACAACTGGGGTTTTTGATCCGTAAGATATGAGTTTGGGAGGTTAAAAAATATCTTATTATCACCCTGGAAAAAACTGTAATTGAAATGTGGACTTTATAAAATTGTAAGACTGGTAGTTATTGAAATAAAGTGGAAAAGACATACACACTAACAAAAATCGCGTATCATATTATACATGTATAAGTTAGGATAATAATAAATTTGAATTTTAGTAATATGTATATTTTAGTGGTACGATAGAAAAGCTATTGGAACATTAAGAAACTTGGTCGATATAAATTTTGTATGCGCAATGGGCCGACCTGGTGCAGGAAGAAACGATATTACCCCAAGATTTTTGCGTCATTTTAATTTGATTGCTTTTACTGATATTTCCGTAACTTCAAAAAGAACAATTTTTAATAAAATTACAAACTGGTGGTTACAAATTTCTCCAAAAATTCTATCAATATCTGCTTCACTTGTCGATGCTTTAATTGAAATACACAGTAAAATAACTAGTGAAATGTTACCGACTCCAGAAAAGTTGCACTATACATTTAATATGAGAGATTTAGCAAAAATTATACAAGGCATGACAATGTTTGATGCATCAAAACATGATAATATTAACGATGTATATCCATTGTGGTATCATGAATCGATGCGCGTTTACCAAGATCGTTTGATAAACGATCAAGATCGAAAGTTTTTTGATGAAATATTTGAAAGCGTTTTATTTGATAAATTTGAAATTAAACTGGATGATATTGCCACAAATCGACCATTGTTATACGGTGATATGTATGAAGGAACTTCTGATAGTAGAAATTACGTTCAAATGACTGATCATGACAAAATATTGGCAGTCGTTGAAGAATCTTTGGAAGAATTTAATGTAACCAATGATATAAAATTAGATTTGGACATTTTTATGTATGCCATGGAACATTTGTGTCGTATTTCGCGTATAATTCGTCAACCATTTGGAAACGCATTACTACTGGGAATGGGCGGTTCAGGGCGACAAAGTTTAACCAAACTAGCTGCATACATGTCTGATTTTGAAATTTTTCAAATTAACCTATCAAAAGTGTATGGTATACAGGAGTGGAAAGAAGATTTACAAAAGTGTATGTTACGAGCAGGTCTACAAGACAAGCAAATTATATTTTTGTTTTCAGATACGCAAATTAAAAATGAATCGTTTTTGGAAGATTTGAGTAATATACTAAACTCTGGTGATGTTCCAAATCTTTATGGGACTGACGAATTGGATCAAATTTATACGAAAATGAAACCGATCGCTTTAGACTCTGGAGTACAACCAAACACCACAAATTTATTTACAATATTTAAAAACCGAGTTAGATCCAACTTGCACACGGTGATTGCAATGTCACCAATGGGTGAAACGTTCAGATCACGACTACTTCAGTTTCCAGCTTTAGTTAATTGTTGCACCATTGATTGGTATTCTAAATGGCCTAAGGAAGCATTGTCGTCGGTGGCTTTCAAGTTTTTAAGTGATATGGAAGATTGGAAATTTAATAACGATGAGACGAATAATATAGTTACCCTTTTTCAAGGTATTCACACGTCTATTGAAGATTATTCTCAAAAATTTTTGACTGAATTGTCAAGGCATAATTATGTTACACCAACTTCTTATTTACAGCTACTGAATTTGTTTTCTAAATTAAAATCTTCTATTTTAAATGAATTGACTTTTTCAAAAAATAGAACTAAAATTGGATTGGATAAATTGTTACATACCGCTAAAGAAGTCAAATTTATGCAAGAAGAACTAGCAGCAATGAAGCCACTTTTATATGAGGCAGTTCAAGAATCTATTGCTACAATGAAACAAATTACTCAAGACACGCTTGTTGCAGAAGAAACGAAAGCAGTTGTACAAAATGAAGAAGATCAAGCTGACATACAAGCCAAAGAGACACAAACTATTGCAGATTCAGCTCAAAGAGGTAGTATATTTATTTTTTTTCAATTTATTAATCCGTGAGAGGAAAAAGACAACTGCAGGTCTGATTGTTGACTGTATTTTTATTGGACTTTTGATTCTATTTTCATTTTTTTAATATTGAAAATTACCAAACAATTTTTCATTAGAATCATACAGGAACAGATAAAAAAATTTAATTTATCTCATATTTCGACAATAAACATTTTTGCCTTGTGGATTATATCAAATATTCTATAATTCTTAAAAAATAGACTGAACATATTTGACGATATTTATTATTTGGGCGGTAAAGTTTTTGTTTCTCAAAGTAGTTGAAAAAAGTGGGACCAGGTTACCATAAGTACACAATATCCAAAGCAAATTTCAAGTAAATTTCACAAAGTAAAAATTTTTTTATTCCATCACATATTTCAGATAAATTTAATGATTTTTTTTTATTTAATTTCTTGGACTATTTTAAATTTTTTAAAAAAGGGTAATTTAAATAAGGGAACTTGGGTTTTTGTCCCTGTAATACTGCATTTCTGATAATAAAACTTTTACAAAGACAATAATCTTGAAAAACCGTATTAGCAATTGGGTTTTTGTAAATTCTAGGATTGTTAATTTTGTAAATAAACGGTAACAAACACAGACAGACATTCAATTTTATATAAGTAAAAGATTAAAATAATAACAATAATAATAATGGTTTTATTCAGTTAAGATGTTAAAAGCAGAGAATGAAAATTTTTACATAACGTCACCATGAAAGAAATATCAGAAAAATACAATTAATTTAGATCTCAGTGAAGCACTTCCAGCTCTCGAAGAAGCTTTAGTCAGTTTAAAATCATTGAATAAAAATGATGTTGTTGAAGTGAGAACAATGCAGAGGCCCCCTCAAGTAGTAGTATTAGTTATGGAAGCTGTCTGTATCATGAAACAAGTAAAACCAAAAAAAGTAGCATCAGATAAATTGGGACAAAAAGTTGACGACTATTGGGAAGCAGGAAAAGCTCTGTTACAAGACCCGGGAAGATTTCTAGAATCCTTGTATAAATATGATAAAGAAAATATTCCCGATTCAGTTATATCAAAAATTACTCCTTATATCATGAGCGAATCCTTTCAACCTAGTGTCATAAAACATGGATCTAAAGCATGTACGTCAATGTGTTTATGGGTGAGAGCCATGTATAAATACAACACTGTTGTTAAAACAGTAGCGCCAAAAAGAGAAGCTTTGAAAATGGCACAAGAATCTCTTGCCGAAACACAACGCATTTTGGATGACGCAAAACATAGATTACAACACATTCAAGAAGGAATCGAAACTTTAACAGCAAAATATGATGAATGTGTTAAAAAAAAGGTTGATTTAGAAAATAAGACCAAATTGTGTCAAGATCGATTAGTTAGAGCAGACAAATTAATTAATGGGTTAGCTGACGAGAGAATCAGATGGAATGAATCTGTAGTTAGACTCGAAAATAAACTCAAAAATATTTTAGGAGATATCATTTTATCTGCAGGGTTCATAACATATCTTGGTCCATTTACCGGAGAATATAGAAAAATGATTTTGATTGATTGGATTGCAATGTTGAAAAATTATAATATACCTTACAATACAGACTACTCGTTCACATCGACAATGACTGATCCTATTCAAATAAGAAATTGGCAATTATTTGGTCTTCCAAAGGACAGTCAATCGATTGAAAATGCTGTAGCAGTGCAACATTCTCCACGTTGGCCTTTATTTATCGACCCGCAGAGTCAAGCAAACAAGTGGATAAAAAATATGGAAAAGGAAAATGACATTGGAATAATTAAATTTACAGATAGAGATTATATGCGCACAATTGAAAATTCTATCCGATTTGGTAAACCCTGTTTGTTTGAAAATGTAGCTGAAGAGTTGGATCCTGCATTCGACCCAATACTAAAAAAACAAATATATAGCCATTCAGGCTCAAAAGTTATCAAATTGGCTGATAATATTATACCGTATCATGAAGATTTCAAATTTTACATAACGTCTAAGAATCCTAACCCTCATTTTTCTCCAGAATTGTCTATCAAAGTCAACGTCATTAATTTTACCATCTCTCCGAGTGGTTTGCAAGATCAGTTGTTGGGAATCGTGGTCGCTGAAGAAAGATCAGACTTGGAAGATGCCAAAAATCAACTCATCATTAGTAATTCGAAAATGAAGCAGGATCTGAGTAACATTGAAGACAAAATTTTACAAAAACTTTCTCAATCCGAAGGTAATCCGGTTGATGATGTTGATTTAATTCAAACGCTTGCTTCTTCAAAGGTAAAATCTGCTGAAATCAAATTTAAAGTAGCGGCATCCGAAAAAACGGAACTAGATATAGATCAAACTAGGTCCTTGTATATACCGGTTGCCGTGAATACACAAATATTATATTTCTGTGTAGCCGATTTAGCCAATATTGATCCCATGTACCAATATTCTCTTGAATGGTTTATTCAAATTTTTATAAACAGTATTGGATTTTCAAAAAAATCTGACGACATTTATCAACGCATTAAAAATATCAATGAGTATGTCACATTTAGTGTTTATTCCAATGTATGCCGTTCACTGTTTGAAATTCATAAACATTTGTTTTCGTTCATGATATGCACTAGAATACAATTGTACAATGATGAAATTGACTTAATGGAATGGAAATTTTTAATAAATGGAATGCCTTATGAGGGTGACTACATAGAAAATCCTCATCCTACTTTAATATCTAGTAAAGTTTGGATTGATTTACATAATCTTACTGTGCTTCCCGTTTTTGATGGATTTATAAATTCTTTTATAAAAAATTTTAATGACTTTAAAAGTTTATTGAGTTGTTCCGAACCAGAAAGGTAAGCATTTGATGTGAAATTTTGATTCAAATATTTTAGTGAAATTTTGACTACAGAATGGGAAAACAAGTTGAATCCTTTCCAAAAAATGTTACTTATTAAATGCTTACGATTGGACAGATTTACCAATTGTGTTCAAAATTATGTATGCAAATTTATGGGAAATCAATTTATTGAACCTCAAGTAAGTTTTATTTTTAATTATGGTTATATGACTTTACTCTATTATAATTTTTAAAAATTTTATCACCTATATTTTAGAATTTTAAATTTATGGATAAATTTACATTTCTGGGTTAATTTTGTCTTATTTAAATGCTTATAAATTATTAAATTCCAATTTAATTTTGTATTTTAACGGATATTTAGACGGCTCAATTGGACGTTTTGTTTAAAGAATCTTCGCCAACTATACCCTTAGTCTTTGTGTTATCGGCTGGAACTGACCCAGCTGCAGATTTGTATAACTTTGCTGAAAAATTACGATTTTCCAAAAAATTAAGTGCCATATCATTAGGACAAGGACAGGTATAACTTTATATTTAAATTTAAACATTATAATTTTTATAAATGGCCTTAATCAGCAATTATATGCAGTGGTCGCTCTCAGGAGTGACGACTTTTGAAGAAAATCGTTCACTTTTTTTTTAAGAGAACATATTTTTTCTACCATTTTTAAGATATTTTGAAGATAATTACAGGACCAAAATTTGCTATGATTTTTAAAGGAATAATTTTAATATTTTAAGGGATCAAAATCTTCAAAATTGTATGAAAAAAAACTTACCTTAAAAATCCTACCAAATTTTGGACCCACAACTATCTTCAAAATCTTTAAAATTTAGTGAAAAAATCAATAATATGACAAATTCGTAAAATCGATGATTATGTCACTCTAAGATGTATTGCTTAAATGAATGTCGCTTTAAAGAAGTGGTTCCCGAATCGGGCATACTGATTCAATTAGTGTACTGACCACCATTTCAAAATATTTATATTTATTTGACCCCTAAGAAAATATGAAATATAAAACATTTATGAATTTTTTTAAAGATTTTTTTCATAAGATTTGGTAAAATCGTGTTTTTTAAAAAAATATTGGAAAAAGGAGATTTTTTAATTTGGTTTTAAATGGTAATTTTTATTAAATTTTATTAATGGTGGAATAAAAGTGCCATTTTTGAAATAATAATATAGCGGTCGTTTAGACTTTGGGATAAATTCACAACATCTGGCAACTTTGTAATAAATATTAGAAATTATAAAAAGTTGATAAAAAATTTGTATATTTTATTTGAATCTCACGAACCCCCAGGCATATAGTTTTGGACCCAAAAATTTTCAGGATGTAAAAATATTTCCGTAACATTATTACTGTCAATAATATATTAAAATAAAAAAAATAAATAAATGTATTCATAAAATTTTCAAATTCTCACGACGCTCCTCAAAAATTTCGCGGCTCTCCTAGCGGTCGCGACCCCTCGTTGAAAATCACTGGTGTAGACTAAGAAACTCTAATACTATTAGTTTTTAATTTTTCAAAATAATGGGTCATTTTGTGTTTTGACGTTTATGAGGTTGAAACTTACAATAATACTGATAATTTTAAAACTGTTTCAGAATTTGAGTTTTTTTAAATTCTATACCTTATTCACTTAAAAAAAGCTATTGAGGTTTTGGCCGTGAAGATACAAATTATTTAATTTGAAATTTATTTTACTTTCTAGTGTGGTAATTTTAAATTTAAAATTTTTTTCAATAAATGGTTGCACACACCTACAAACGGACACGTTTTTAGCAACTTTAAATATAGATAAAATAATTTTTGTAAATATTATTGTCGACTAACATAATTATTCACGTATTTAGGGCCCTAGAGCTGAAGCTTTGATGCGGTCAGCGATGGAACGTGGCAAATGGGTGTTTTTTCAAAATTGTCATTTAGGTAAATTGTATTTTATATTTATTCATTTTGTTAGCTCCTAGTTGGATGCCTAATTTGGAAAAATTAATTGAACAAATCGATATTGATAAAGTAATAGACTTACCTAATTTATTTATTTTATGATTATAATAACGGAGCATGGTAGTTTTTGTTAGTACACTACTTAACTACTGTAATCTATACAATAAAAAACAAAAAAACAAGTATTTCAAATATTATTTGAAATTATTAGAAATATTATTTTTAGTATTATTTTTTGTAATAATATAATGTTATAATAAAAAAAAAAATAAAAATTTTAAATAATTTAAATAAAATGTGTCTTTAAACACTTTTTTTAAACAAAAGTAGTTTTCACAAGCAAAAGTAGCTAACGGGGAAAGATGAAACTTTTTATTGCCAACAAGATGATATGCTTGAAATTGTCTAACTCTCCAAAAAAACCATTGACTTTTTACATTTTAAACTAATTTTTAATACAATTTTTCAAAAACGAACATGAACTTTATTAAAAAAAATTGGTGTGGTAACGATGTTAATTCATGCGTATAAATAGTATATGTAACATTTGTAAGTATATATAATGCCATGGTTATCACAGTTTATCAGAAATCCTTCTTAATAAAACCTTATTTTACCCAAAAATTAATAAAAAATAGAATTTATAGGATAGATTGTTCAATGGTGTTTTTTTCTAACGATTATGACATTTCAAATACATGATCTTGTTCGCAAGAATTTTTATTATATTTGTATTTGGGTACTTTTGTGAATTTAATTAATAGAACTGATTAGCAGTGCAAATAAAATTGATCTATTTTATAAAAAATTAAAATTTTTTTTTTTAATTTTAATTTTTTCATTAAATCTGTAGGACTAGTGATGGTGCCGGGAAAAAATTCCCGGGATATTTAATAATTTCCCGGGATTTCCTGAAAAAAATTGAGACATACCTGTATTTGATTTATGTTTGTTATGATTATGAAAATATGATTATATTATAATATTTAAAATTTCCCATTTCAAAAATGCCATCACTATAAAATTTAGTCAAAAATACCATCTCAAGCCCACATGGAAAAATTGACTTATACTGATATTCTTCTCAAAAATCCAATTCTACGAAATCTTATGAAAAAATTGCACTTCATCAAACTACAAATAAAAAATTTAATTTTCCAGCCCTTAATGGAAAAATATCCTTTTTCCAATACTTTTTTTAAAAAACTCTTATTCCAACCACAAATTACTAACGTTTGAGGGAATTATCCTCTATTTCCAATATTATTTTGAAAAATATTACGAGTTATTACGAACTGGAAGGCTATCATCAAGATTATTAAAATTAAAGGAAACCCTTATGACCGTTCAACATACGTCAACACAAAATGAAAGAAATTTCTCTACTGCTTCTAATTTCGTTACAAAACGTAGAACGCGTTTAAAAAACGAATCTATTAATATTATGTGTTTTAAAACANACAAAATGAAAGAAATTTCTCTACTGCTTCTAATTTCGTTACAAAACGTAGAACGCGTTTAAAAGACGAATCTATCAGTATTATGTGTTTTGAAAAACTTTTTCAACAATCTAAAATAAATAAATTTTTTTCTAATTAAATTTGTAAATTTCAATCTAGTAATTAAATAAAATTTCTGTTTGTTTGTAAAATTAATTAAGGTCTTTAAAATTTTTAATGCTTCTATATTATATATGAATAAAAATTTTTTATTTTTTACGGGAAATTTCCGGGAAATCACAATCACTATGTAGGACCCTGAAGTTTGAAATTGAGCTATACTGAATGGGGATTTGAGGTGACTGTACAGTGTACACTTAAAGGTTATATTAATATTTAAGTTTGAGTATGAATATTTTAATGGACCCTTGTATGAATACTGGATGAATACTATTCATTGAATAGTTAGTACAATATGTGACTATTTTAGTGTTTTTTATTTTTAACTTTTCCATTTGTAGGTACACAGAGACTTCCGTTTATGGTTAACGAGTACTGCAACAAAGGATTTTCCTGTTACTATACTTCAAAATAGTTCGAAAATGACAATTGAACCTCCCAGGGGAATTAAAGCAAATTTGATGCGATCTTACATGTCATTTACAGATGAATATCTGAATTCTTGTTTGGATAAAGTAATAAAAATAATGTATTTTTATTTACCATAATTAGACAACGATATTTAAACCACTTTTATTTTCTTTGTGTCTTTTTCATGGAGTTTTATTGGAGAGAAAAAAGTTTGGACCTCTGGGATACAACATACCATACGATTTCACATATGGAGATTTGAAAATATGTTTGAGTCAATTAAATATGTTTATAATGGAATATGATGCAATTCCATACACGGTAATTTTTTTTCATTTATATAGTAAAAAATAAAGAATATATTACTGGCTTATATGTTTTTTATTTGTATTAACTATAATAGCTCTGTCTAAGGTATACGTTTTCAGATATAGATTTTTAAGCACTAAATAAATATATTTTATTGTTACACAGAATAGATTTTTTTAATTTTCAGTTAAGTTAAGATGTTTAAATTTTAAATTTAAATTTTCAAATTTACTACTATGGTTCATAATTAATTAACATTATTGTAAATTAATACATTTTATAATTTTACGAATCAACAACAATATTGTACTTTATAAAATATTAAATATATAGGTACTTCAATATACAGCCGGAGAAATAAATTATGGTGGCCGTGTTACAGATGATTGGGACAGAAGATTACTTATGAACCAATTGTTTGATTTTTATTCCGAAAAAGTTTTAACAGATCATCATAATTATACAGAAAATGGAATATATTATCAAATTAATCCATCTACTTCTGATTTAAAATCTTATTTGGATTATATAAAATCTTTACCCAATAATGATCCAGCAGAAATTTTTGGATTGCACGAAAATGCAAAAATATCTTTTGCCCAAAATGAAGCCGTTTTATTGTTTTCATATTTACAGAAATTGGAACCAAAAATAGTTTCTAAACAATCAGGTTCAAGAGAAGAGGTAGTTTAATTAAATTAAAAATATTGTACATTGGTATATTTTTATGGATTTTTAGGGTATATATCAATCTGCTGACAAAATATTGGCAATGATTCCTCCATTGTTTGATATATCAAAAATTATGCAAAAATATCCAATTTTATATGAACAATCTATGAATACTGTTTTAAATCAAGAAGCTATTCGGTAATTTTATTTAGTTTACAGTCTATTGAATTATCTAGATATAATAATTTGCTCGAGATTGTAAAAATTTCATTAATTGGAGTCAAGAAAGCATTAAAGGGATTAATAGTATTAGACAGAACTTTGGAAAATGTAGTGAATTGCATTTTTAGCAATAAAGTGCCAGAGATGTGGGATGCAAAGGTAACTATATAATATTAAAATTTTATTAAAATTAGGCATATCCATCATTAAAACCTCTATATCCCTGGATAACAGATTTGATTGATCGAATAAAATTTATTCAAGATTGGATTGATTATAATGTTCCTTCGGTACTCATTTGATTAAATAACATTTTAATATATTTATAGACTTATTGGATGTCGGGGTTCTTCTTTCCACAAGGATTTTTGACTGGTACACTGCAAAACTTTGCTCGTAGAGAAAAAATATCTATTGATTCTATTAGTTTTGAATTTCAGGTTATTATTTTTAATAATATTTACATTTATGCATAGATTCTAGATGTAAATTATACTGAATTAAAGAAATCACCGAAAATTGGCTGTTATATACGCGGACTATTTTTGGAAGGCGCACGATGGAGTCCAGAAGAAAAGTGTATTTGTGAAAGTAAACCTAGAATTTTATATACTGATATGCCGGTGATTTGGTTATTACCAAAAACAAATAGAATCAAGCCTGAAGACGGGTATTATGAGTGTCCTGTTTACAAAATACTGACTAGAGCAGGTTAATAATTATTTACAAAATTAATTACCAAAATACATAAATGTATTTTGCATTATAAACAGGTCGGCCAGTTTTGATTAATATAGGCATACTAATGGATACAATTAGTATTTTTAAAGTGTGACGTTAGATTTAAAAAAATCTATTAGAGCCGTAATTTAATTAATTTTCGTAAGACAAAGACAATTATACCTATAAAGAAATTGTAGTGTTCCGTGTGATAAACTTGTTTGTAATTTATATCAAATCAAATTTTTAGGAACATTGAATACAACTGGAATTTCATCCAACTTTGTGTTCTCTATTGAAATACCTAGTAAAAAACCACAAAAACATTGGATTCAAAAAGCAGCTGCATTAATTTGTGCTCTGAATTATTGAAGCTATTAAATTTTTTCATTAATTAAAATTTAAATTAAACGTATAAATTTTAATAAGTTATCTAGTTTTTAGGAAAAGAATTATTAATTTATAATCGTCTGTATCAGGGGTACTCAACCTTTTTTAGGTTAACTCTCCCTAAACCCTTTCTAATCAAAGAAGATATTGTACCATGGATGACAATATAGATAAAACAATTTAAAATTAAATTGATGACTTTTCAAGGACCTAAATGACATATTATACACAATTTCATTATTACATATTATCGACATATTATAAAAATAAGAATCTTGCTCTTCATTATTGACAAAAATTTTTCTATATTGGGTTTCACATTAGTTAGATTGGTTAGACTAGTCTCCTCGATTAACAATGTTAATTTTCTTATCCTTAATTATATAAAACGCTTTGTTTTCTGTGTGTTATCGTTTATTTGAATTTTATAAAGTCCACATTTCTATTACAGTTTTATCTGGGGTGAAAGTAAGATAAATTGTAACCTCAGAAACTCACATCGTACGGGTCAATAACCTGTTTATCATTTTTTATAAAATCAAACAAGTTAAGGAATTTAAAAAAATCTATCTATAGGACCAAAACGTCAAATTACCTTTTTTTTTAAATGAAAATCGCCCTAAAATTTAAAAAAAATTACATGTGGTACAGTTGTATCCTGTAAACACACAAAAATTATCAATCTGAAGAAGTCACGCCTTCACGGTCAAATAAGACTTTAGTACATATTTATATTCATTTTATTTCGAAAATATTTTATTAAAACAAAAAATGTGAAATAATTTACGGTCCAACAATTAAAAAAATATATATTCCGATATACGTTATACCAGTTGATATAAACACAAAATTTCAACCCCAGGAATCTACGCATTGCCGCTGATTAATAATTTTTAATATATTATCAACCCAATATTTTTCAAATATTTCGAAAAGTAAAATTTGACAATGTAAATATTGATCCTACAATTTCAAAAAAAGATGCATTAAACGTCTACTCATTTTCAATAAAGAAATATGGATGAAAATCTATATAATTATAATTGTAATATAAATTATAATTCATTCCTTTGCATTTTTTTATTGCTACGCAATTTTTCATTTTCAAAAAATTTTACGAAATTTATTTTAAGCTTTACGAGACAATTGCATGTATAGATTCCAAAAACTACACTCATAAATTTACATTGGTTTGTATACAAACCAAAATAAGGC
>LWCA01000892.1:0-15854 GCA_001642005.1 Intoshia linei | reverse complement strand
ATTGGCGTGTATTGATTAATTTGGCCTTTTAATAAAAAATTTAGCTTATTTTTCTATAATTTGGCGTATATTCTATTAATATGGCTTACGAAAAAATAAGCAACCATTTAATAAATATTTATAAATACCAATTATGTATCAATAATTAACGGAATCAGTACTTTATAAACATAAAGTTGTATTACTTTTAGTAATTTGTTGTTGTAATTTTAATTTAAAGTTTAAACAAAATGTTTTGAAAATAAGAATTAAAAATTGCGTAGAATGAAAAAAATTCCTAAGGAATGAATTATATATATTTTCATTATATTTATTTATTGAAATATGTAGACGTTCAATGCATATTCAATTTTTATTATAACTTACATTATTAAGATAAATTATATAATCAAAATATTTGAATTGTAGTACTGATCAACTGAACAAATCAAAATATTTCAAAAAAGTAACACACAGACAGACAAATAAAAATCGCGTCGCATTTTATATAAGTTAGGATTTTATTTTTTCATGTCATAACATCTTAGTAGAGCCTTAATATTAAATTTTCTATAATAATTTTGTAATATCCTGAAAATATACGAATCAAACAAACAAACCACGTAAAAAGAATTATGGTAGCATATAATTTAAATTTATCGTTTTTTTAATTTATGAAAAAGAATGGCTTATATACAAAAACAATTATTTGATCCACGCGTTTAATTTGGGAAGGGTTCAATGATATAAAAATGACAGTTGTATACGCATATTTTACATTCAAAAATGCGTAACGATTTTGATGAGAATAATTACTGAGTTCTTGATATGATAACAATAAAAAAATATTTTAGTGTATAAAAAAGTTGATTTCATTACAAAGTTTCATTTACATTTTCATATTAGTTTCGTTAAAGGTTTCAAAATTTATTATACAAGTTAAATATATTACATTGGTATCATATTTATAATTAAAACAAGAAACATCAAAAGATAACAAATTTGTAATAGATTGGATGCATTGTAATGCGAACAAAAAGGGCATTGATAACTCCCGCATACATGACAAATGTGTTGGTGATGTAATTGATATGTTTCATATAATGTTTCGTTCTTCAGTCCTAATAAAAATACTTAACTACACTAAATAATTGTTTAACCATGTTCATAATAGTCAAATAAAGAAATTGAGTGCTGAAGAGAAATGTTGGCCACAGGAAATTGTCTATAAAATTTGAAATCTACACATATTTCTTCATGTGAAAGCTAAAAATTATATAGGCAATACAGATATTACATATTCAAAAATTATGGTAGCTGTTACACCTTTTGCATCTACTCTTTTAATGTGTGGAATTTTGGAAAGCATAATTTTTGTTTTTTCGCTAGTAGGCATAAAAAAGCCTGAAGGTAACTCCACAATTAATACTGTCATTCCAGAATGCTCTGATAAATCCAACCGACGCCATCTATATACATTTGAATGTTAAGTATAAATATTAAGACATATTTATCAATGATAATGTGTTGTAATTACCCAACACAAATTTCTACATTCATTATTGATGCGTTTCGCCCAGTAAAAATTAATTTTCGCATTTCCAAGTGGTATGTTGGGTATATTGGATTATTGACCAACCATTTGTGTTCAACGTTCCAATAATATGTAGCCTATTTAAGATATAAATTAAACCAGGCTGATTACTTGTAACAAGGCATAACCAGTCCCTGAAGCTCTAGAAATAATTTGACCGACCGCTCTTGGTACCTATAAATATACAATGTATATTTATATTATATTATGTATATTATACATTCATACTAATTAACATTTTAATTAGATTATTTACATTAGCCGTCCATAAATCTGCAAAATTAGAGTAATTAAAATTGACTACATGGCTCATATGAGGGGTAGAACTTGATTCAACATCTATTCTCATATGATATATTGCTCTATTCGTCTCAGATAGCATGTATTCTGTCAAGGCTTCTAAAGCAATTAAAGTGTCCTATTAAAATGGTATAACTGATTGTGAAATAAAAACCTGTGTTCCCGAAAATCCTATCACAATAACTCGTTGGCTCTGTATCCAACGCATAATGGGAATTGCCTCAACAAATTCTCTATTAGCTAAATAAAGCTTGAGCCCATAAGCGGTTGCCGTGATAGCTTCTGATAATTGATCCAAATCGAGTCGTTTTTGTAAATACCTTTTGGTATTTATTGTTATTATCTCACTTGGACTTATTGTGATGTTGCTCCAATAACTATACTCTCCTGGGCGTTTAAATGTTTTTAGTATTTTGAATGCTTGGTGAGCCTGTGAGTGTTTTGAAATATGCAAAGCATATGCGGTAATGGAGACATGATAAGGGTCATTTAAGAATTTGAGTTTGCTGTATAAATATTTTGCTGATAGATCGATGTAACTTTTATATCCAATAATCGGTTGTGCTTCCGTCAAAGATATTAATATTGAAGCTGTCAAAGGTATAAACCATTTTGAATAAGTATTATTCTTTAAAAGAGAATATGGCTGAACAATTCTATCATATATGGGTTCATCAACACAAAAGCAACCTCTATCATTTTGGTTCGATAGAATATAATTTGCAATTTTCAAAATGACACCAGTATCCACATAAATCTTTTCGTTCCATTCAGATTTGGCCACTTTTGACAGTATTTGTAGAGCGTATTGAGTAACCCACAAATGTTTACTAATAACATCTCTAAATTGATGATAAGAACCATCCTTATTCATAAACGCATATTGATTCATTATTAATTTTTGAATGTGAGGCAACACAGTCTTTAATTTTTCTTTTCTTAGTGCATCTGTGGATTTCAAATATTTTAAGGTTTGCAAGTTAAATGCTAATTCTGATAAATGACCATCCGCACAAATTATAGGTAAATTAATTACTTCATCAATGGTCAAGTAATCATTCGTAAAACCAGGTGAAACCACATCACCGAAAATTGAAACTACTGCCTTCTCACTTCCAGGAACATACAAATTATAGTTGATGTCTGGTCTCCAGTAAATTTCAGGAATTGGTATTTCGAATTCTGGTATCACCACAGAACCCTGATTTACCAAGTCTATTAGATAGGTAGCATGATCATGACTGGTTACTCCTTCTTGTCTTACCTTTATCTCGATATTTTCAATGTCTCTATTAACAACACAATCAGACACAATTTTAACATTAAATGAACCAGAAACTATAGTCGGTACAACTCCTATGTGAATATAATAAGACGTACTGGCTGGCAACCGTACAAATGTTCTGTGTATCTCATTATCATAGTCGGTTATGTATGGATACTCATTTCCAGGGTACTTAACTCGTACAAAATTGAAACCTTTACCTGGGTATACTGTCACCATAACTTCAAGCTCGTTATGCCAATTATTAAACATATAAAGACGTATTCCCAAGTGCTCTCCTCTTTTTATGATTGTAGGGGCATATGCGATTGTAAAGAAAGTACGGGTTGCAGAAATTGTTACTAATTTTCCCACTATTTGCAAACCATTTCTCGGGTGTATAATCCAACCATGTATTACATATGGATTAGTGGTATCGGGAATATTTAATCTGATTTGTGTCATTCCATCGGGCTTTAAAAAGTGAGAAACCCATGACCATTCTGAATAAGAAAAAAAACGGGATATAATAAAGAGGTAGTTGATGTTGTCTTCTCTTATATATTTATAGTTGTCGACATGTTTGCGAGGACAGCCAATCTCATCATACCCGTCAATTAGACAATTCACAATATCATTACACTTGTTGTTCAAATGAAAACATTGACCATCTAGGCATCTTCCTTGGTTGAATGTAGCATTACAGTGACTGTTAATGGGTATTTGTGTGATATTGGCGTCTGTTAAAACCACTAAACCAGCAGCGTTTATAGTTGTCAAAACATCTAACCCAGCACTGGGAGAAGTAAAATATACGTTTTCATAGAATCGATCATCGTCGTAATACCAAGTATGTTTGTATGGTTTATCATCATCTGCTTCATACTCTTCCATTGTCTCTATTACTTTTTTTTCATCTATAAAACTGTAACGATTTCGCCTATAAAGCTCATAATCATTGCTCGATAGAAAAACTTTGCCTACAGAATCACCCTTCACTGTTAATTCCAAAGTATTTTCGGAGAAATCTTTCCCATAATTAGTTTCCAACTCAACATTGGTAAGACGGGGATCTTTGACGAAAAAATTGATGGAATCCATCAAAATTTCTCCATCTGTAGTAAAACAATAGACAAATATTCTTGAAAATGGAGCCATCAATCGTGAAACTGAAACTGTGAAGTCGATAGAATTGGTACTTTCTTCTTGAGCCATGTTATAACTATCACCAAAGACAATTGAACCTTTGGAAATAACTACATAATGCACTTCTTTTACAATGACATTGGTAGTGGTTGTGAAACTAATATAGTCGTTAACGGTTGGGCTATGTGTGCTTGTAGTTATTGATATGTAATGATATTTGGGATTAAAATATTTATAAAAACTAACAGAGACAGCTTCATTGTTGGACCCAGAGTGACGAAGCCTAATATCAATTTGCCTCTCATTGTAATTTGTAGAAATTTTAACTCGTACAATGCCACTTTTAGGAATTAATCTTTTTTCAATAGTTTTATTACTATTACCTATAGAGTTTCCAATGCTCGAAAAACTTTGAGCAGCATATCTTATTATTTCAATAGTCACTTGACGATTATAAAAAGATTTAAATTTGGTCCCATCGCTCCTCTGTATAGCAAAATCTGCTTCTATTAAACTGGGTGGTTTAAATGTACGATAACGAGGACCAATCAGGTTAATATTTATGTAATCATTAATTATTTTCGTCCAGGAACCACCATTATCAGATTTAGACATCAACCAATTTGTAAATATTGCTGTAAATTTGACTCTACCACCTACAATACCAGTATCGTGTAGGCTGCGTATTTCATCCATAAATATAAACACCGGATACGATAGATCACTCTAAATATAATGTATCTTTTATTATGAATGTTTACATATTCCACTTTTTTCTCAATTTTTTTCTCGCTTAATTGACCAGCGCTATTCTCATATTCAACTGTCAGTGTAAAATTACCAGCAGAAGGTTTACCAACATCGTATTGCCTAATTATAATTATAAATAAATAAATACTAAATTTATTTGAGAATTAAGATAATATACTACACTGGTATTCAATTTCATTCGGTAATTTTTATGGTTACAGGGATAAAACATAAATATATGAATAATTATAATTAATAAATAATTGTTATAATAACTAAATACGATAACTTACACGTTAACGAATACGATACAATATTTATTTCTATAAACTTATATTATTATAATACAATATTCATGTAATATGTTCTCTTAATCATTTTTAATGCAACTTGATAGTGTGTTCATTGAACACTGTTCAATGTAGTTTTTTTAATTCATTACGGTCCTGAGTATTTAAAAAACTCAGTAAAAAGTCATTTGTTAATACTCATTTAAAATCATTAAATAATAATTATTAATTGATAATTCGAAAGTTTTGTAGAATAAGCAATATTTTAATATTTATTAATTAAGTATTTTTTATAAAGTACTCAGTGCAAATTTTACAAAACAAAGTAAAATTACACAAAAGTACTGAGAAAAAAACTACTTAATCAGTTACTTTTTAAAAAGTTGAACACGATATTTTGTACTATTGAGTCTGTATCTAAATTAATAAAATTTACTCTGCATATACATGAACAAATATTCCGTATTCGGTATCAAAGGAATATATTGGAGTAGTGACATTTACTTCAAATAATTTGAAATCTAAAATAATTATATTAAATAATACCAATATCGTATACGAATTTTGGCAATTTAAACTGATAAATAAAATGATGTTTTAAATATACCAAAGTATTGAAAGTGAAACCAATTTGAATATGTATGACCCTAAAAGTGATGAATTTGATAAATAAATATTACAAATGCTTCAGCTTTTATCCACCATTTCCCTCTATTCAAAGGTTTTGCCGTTTCAAATCCATTTTCGTATATACCTAAATTTGAATAAATATGTATAATAATTCTATTATTTGAATTAAACAACTGAGAAAGGTGGGAAAATCAAATTGAATACAATACATTACCCATTTTCAATTGTTTTGATAGCCACCTTTGAACGACGTTGCCTTCAGCATCTTCAACATATATATTTATAGAACCACTCATAGGAAGCAATGCCTGTGTGAGGGCCATTATACGAAAATTCACTAATATGAAATAGAATGAAAATACGAAATAGTAATAGAACCTCTTTCGTATGCAAAATATATTTTTCTATTAGTTTCAATAAACACTACAGCTTGCATAGGATCGAAAATTATTGAAGTTGTATTACGAAAGAATGGATCAATCATGTTATTATACATAGAGAATCCTTCAATTAATAAATGATGGCTACCGAGCCGTTCCGTTTTAGGGACCTTTAATATTTTATTATATAAAAATAATTCATTTACCATTAACTGTAATCGATTAGTTTTCCCATTTATAAATTCGTCTGAAGCGTCAGCATATGAAATTTCATCTCTACTCAATGTAGCTCTAACTCGAATCTTAGGGAACCAGCAATCTATCAGTGTTATTCTGACTTCATATATTTTTCCTGCTTGAGCTCTTTTTGGAGCCAAAATAAAATATCGACTAAATTAAATCAACTAAATAAAAAATGAAAAACCCTTTGCCTTCAATTCTATAAGAAGGTCCTAACTTTTCGTGGCCTCTTAACAATTGTCCACGTTTGAAATAAATTAACAGTATTATCAAAAAAAATATACATTTAATTTTTAACATTATTATTTTTGCAAAATAACCTTGGGACAAAATCAACGAAGCATATCTCTATAAAGTATCTCTATATGTCTATAGCACTCTATTCAACAATAGATGAATCGCAATACAAATATTCAAATTTAGCTTAGTGCATTTTGTCTACGAGCCGCCACCGGTCGTACATCATCCATGTCCAATGGATATTGTGAATTTTTAACCAAAATATTAATATTAAAAATAGCTAAGTGTTTTTATCTTTACTATTTCTAATTTCGATAGGGGTTATCAATTACTCTCTACAAAGAAGGGGTCTAATTTTGTCAAAAACGAACTGACCTAATGAAGTGAAATTTTCCTTTAAATAATTGTATTGTTAGCGTAGTATGTATAACTAAATCAAATTTAGTTTTCGTAGTAGCGTAATCGGGTGTATAACTCATAAAAATGAAGTTATAAATACATTTGGTAACGAGATAATGATATCAAGTACTAGCAGCAACTTCAATAGTGTACTACTAGAGACTTACATACCAAACATTATATTTCATGTAGAAAATGAATTAACATAATATATTCAATTTAGAGTGAAGTGAGTTTAACGATAGTTACTCTAATGTTGCTCTTTCGTTACTTTCGTAAACATTAACATAAAGAAATTCTTTAAAATAATTTAAACATTAAACATCCACGATTTCAAATCTAAAATTCAGCCTAACTTGACATTGTTAGATGATATATTGCTCATCCATAGTGACTAATAAATTTGAATTAAATAACTAAATACCTAGAAACAAACTTTACTATTCTATTGGAAATAGAAAATGAATATTTGGTGCAATATATATAATTGATAATACTAAAATCATGTCTCCATTGTCTCCTTATGACACGGAGAAACTTATTGAAAGTAAATCAATTTTATCTAATAAATTGATAGTTCACCCTACGTATGAAAAAAATACAATTTCTACGGTTAATAAAAAACGGAAAATTGTAGATTCGGTTGCATTCAGGGAAGATTTGGATAAAATCATTGAACGTGATTTTTTCCCTGAAGTAAAAGATTTACGAAAAACAGGACATTACATAAATTCTTTATCAACAGAAGAAAATCAAATTGATGTTCCTGGATCTCTGAGGAAAACAATTGGTAAAACATTAAATTATGATTTCAATATACATTTAAACTTATATGTAGACAATGTACAGTACTTGGAAACTCCTGAACACATGTTGGAACAGATGAATTCAGAAACAGGTTACTAAACATCAAATTATACATCTTACCCAAAATTTAGGTGAAAAGCTACCAAATCTTGACAAATATCTGAGTAAAAACATACACGAGGATTGTGAATCATTTAATGAAGTTGTGGTAAAAGAGAACAAAGAAATTATGGACCAATTTGAATCTCACTTTTATGACAAAGAAAAAATTTACAAAAAATTAAAAGATGACAGTAAAAAATTATTAACTAGTCATGAACAAATGCAACTTGCTTCTTTACGACGTCCAGAACAAGATAGTTGGAATTACACTAATAAAAATAACCTCATGTTTATTCCTGACGGTTTTACTCAAGATGTATGTTGTGCTAAAAGAAACATTATTCAGCATAATAACACTTCTGTACATAAATTATTTTTGGATGATGTAAGTGATATGTCCAAAATTGATCAAACTTCCCTCAACATGAAAGATAGAATTGGCCCAGATGGGCAATCCATTATTACGGGAAGTACACCCATTGTGCGTGGTTACAAATATGTGCATGTAGATGAAGTTTCTAAATGCAGTTAAATGTTAAATTTCTTAAAAAATAACTCTATTTTAGATCAAACACCTTTAATGACGTGGGGTGAAATATGCGGTACTCCATTAAACCTAGACCATGATTTAAATTCTCCATCATTTAAAATACATCAATTACCAGAGAGGGATAGATTGCTACAACAATTAACCCATAGAAAACCTGCTGATAAAAAGTCTAATAAAATTAGACAACTCCAAATGATACACAAGAGAATGTAATTTATCGTTACTTATATAATATTCTTTGTAATATTTGTTTGTGTGTTATCGTTTATTTCAATAACTACCAGTCTTAGAATTTTATAAAGTCCAAATTTCAATTACAGTTTTTCCGGGGATGATAATAAGATAAATTTCAACCTTCCAAACATTTTACGGGTCAAAAATACGAATTGTCCTTTTTTGAAAATCAAACGATCTCATCAATTCTATGGATGAGATTGTACTTCAATAGCTAAATATTATAAACTTACATTTTGAAAAGTTATTGACAATACATAAATATTTATATAATTTCCATTAACCAACAATTGTTTATATTTGATATTCGATAATCTATAAATAATAAATTTAGGAAAACACCTTATTCTAAAACCAACGAGCATGCAGATAATTCAGGAACTATTATAAATACTCCTTACAAAAAATCACCTTATATTGTTAAAAGAAGACTAGATTCTATTCAAAACTTAGAAAAAAAGAATGCTCATTTGGAATTGACACCTCAAAAATATGAAAAGAAACATAATATCACTGATTCCTTATTAAAAATTAAAGAGGTTCCTAAAGCTGAAGACTATTTTTAATTATAGTTTATTTTTTATTGTAAAATATGAAAGAGTTTGATAAAAATGTTTCTATTATTTTATTTATTTTAACATGAAATCCTTACTTATATAATATGCTACGCAATATTTATTTGTGTGTTCCACTTTATTGAAATTAAATTACTTTATTTTTAATATTATACACACATTCTGTCTAATAAATTTAAAAAATGGGATGACAATTGTTTTTAAAATTCTTTACGCAAATGTTAAAAAAAAAAAAATTAAGATGAAATAATTCACTATAAAGTAAAAAGTAATGTGATATGATGGTTCCACCTGAAACAAATTTGGAACCACTCCTTTAGTAATGTCATATGATGGTTCCACCTGAAACAAGTTTGGGAACCACTTGTTTATGGATAATAGTGAATAGTGGATTTTAGTTAGATTTTCAACGTGAATTTATTTTTTAAGTATAATAAAAATGTGCCCTCGCAGGGTTAGGTCCTGTTAGTACGTAGTACATAACAATTAATCTAGTCCTTATATAAAATTATTTAGCTAAAAGTGTATGTCTGTCTGTTTGTTACCATTTATCCAAGAATGTAAGAGATGTAGAGTTTTAAAATATCAATTTAAAATAAAATTTTTCGTAGATTAGATTTCGTTTGCGAAAATTGAGAGTCCTATGTCAAAAACGACACAATCTCATAAAGATTTTAAAATGATGCACATTATGATAAATATCAATTGTCAAAAATATTTTCATGGTCAAACCCTCAAATTATCCTTTTTTTAAATGAAAAAAGTCATACATCGCAGCCAGAAAAAAGTACATTTTCACGATCAAAACCCAGATTACCCTTTTTTTAAAAAATAAAAATAGTCCTAGAATTAAAACGTCATTGCAGCTCATAGAGTCATCTCTAGTTAACATAAAAATTTTTTTTTTGGATTATTTAAAAAATAGTTTTCTCTTGATATTATGAACATTGTTCTAAATATGCGTAATATATAAGTAAAAAAATGAAATGTAGTGATGCGACGATTCCTAAATTTTCAACCATGCCGATTCATTTGCGATTCTAAATACTTTTGAATCATGCTACATAGTATTTACGTGAGTCTTTTATTTATCTTTTAATATGAAATATATCCAAGAATAGACGAATTTATAGAAATACGAAATAAATGACTAAGAATCATAAAATACTTAAACCCTTCATAAAATTACATTTAAATTAATATCATTTGCCTATTCCATGTTTAATGCTTACCGGCCAGAATCTAACCGTTAGATGTTTAGTTTTGTACATTTTTAATTACATAAAAATAATCGTAATTTTTAATAGTATTTGTGGTAGAGGAAAGTATCGAATTTTTTTCACAAAGAATTATATCCAACGTACAAGTCGTCTGGTATATTTTTTTTTGATTTTGCCCAATGTTGTATTTCTCCAGATGCATTTATGCCGTAAAATATAACGCCAAATATGTGAATACACGCAGCCATTATAAATACATTTTTCCACTCATGAGAACCCTAAATTTTATAAATAAGATGTACAATACATGCGACATGTATTACAAAGAAATAGTAATTGGGCCAATCTGTAAATATTTTTAATTAAATATGAATAATATTAATTTAAAATGATATATGAGAGTGATTATTTATCTAAAAAATCAACAGACCCTCTGTTTAAGCAAAAAGTTTGCGCGGTTCATTAAAACATTTATAAATTACCTAATAAAGTAAATATTAATATTGCCAACGCATAATTTTGAATTCTCGTTAAAATTGTACCATCTATCACTATCGAGGCCCACCGGAAAATAAAAATAGGCCATGTAATTTTTTGTGTGTAAACTATGTGTAATGTCATATAACCCGAGCCACCTATCCAAGAGCCTGGCCTGGATAATTTAAATTTGAAACATTAAATATTTATGATAATCAAAGTAAATTTTTTAAAATACTCAATTTGGTGAAATGACTCACAATTTCCGCGGTCGCAGATACTCTTACTTAACATTTGTTGTCGAATATACGATAACTAAGGCACTCACAAAAAATTCGACTACTATGAGCTCAGATTTAGATGTTACCAAATGTTCCATTTTGGGGACATTGGTGGTTTCTCGACAAAATGAAAGTTAAAATTTCTTATTCATAAATATAGATTAAACCCAAAGCAAATGATTCTCTTGTTTTTTTACAGAATTGACAACTCATTGGAGTTTTTGAAGATTTTGTATGATCTATTTCATCATATCTTATTAATCAGGTAAATTCGCACAGGTTGGTTTATTCTTCCCTCCAGGTGGATTTCTTTTTAGCTAGAACAATGATATATTTATTGTATGATAGTGATGTTTCATCAACATTGTTATAATTCCACGTCGCTGCAAAGGCGTTTCGAGCACAAACAGCAATCATATGGACTCTTTATTGTCGGGTCAGATTACTTTTTGATATAAAGTATTTTTGAGGATTACCTCTTATTATAAGGTTTTATATTTTCATCGATGTCATTTATAAGAATAAAAATGTCTCAGAAGTACGAATATTAAAAGTGCAAATCATGTAAAAGTTAATTCTTTGGTATTATTTTTGTAAATAAAATTACTCATAATTGTAAAATCTTACTGGGAAACCTCCATTGTTCAATTTGGGAAACATTGGTTTTTATTGTATTAATACAATCACCTCATTAAAGTAATTTATATTATTTTACATTACAGTATTATAAATTTGATGGAAAATAATTTATGACCGAGCCAAGTTTCTAGTCATTAAACAAAAGCTTAAATTTCAAATTAAAAAGAAGACAAAAAATCAGTAAATATGCATGATTAATTATAATCGATTATCTGAAACATCAACGAAGTGATATAAAATATTAATTTTTCGCAGGGATGATAGATAATAATACATTTTTTATTCATCTGAAAAAATATCTAGTAAAAAATTAATGATGTACTGTGCCAATATCTGAAAAACATGTTCCATTTTGGGAACATTGGAGGGATAAAAGTTAACCTATATCTTAGATACAGTAGATTCGGCTACATCATCGATATTTAAGATTTTTAGTTTGCATTTGGTAAATTCAATAATTTTAGTTTAAATATTAAAATTTGTTTTTGATCAAGGAGGTGCAAATTTCTGAGTTTGAAGTAATAATTTGAGGAAATAATTTAACTCTTGGAATTAAATCATTTTAACTGTGGGAATTTTAATTGTTCAATTTTTCATTAATAATTTGCAAAATGTGGCTAATAAATTGTATTTGAGCTTTTATTCATGAAGATTCAACTTTCTGAAAATTAAATTGATAATAAATGATAAACTTATAAAAAAAAACAGTATCAGATCTGCTATTTAACAATTATGAGAATAAAGAGATTAACAATTACAGATAAATAAATTATAAATTTGATAATAAAAATTAAATTTTTATCGTTATTATTATTATTAAAATAGTCATGCAGATTAAATAAAATGTACAAAATATTATGCGGACCCGAAAATTCCCAGTTCAAGAAATATTGATACATTTTATTTAATCACAAAACAAAAGTTGAGTATCCCTGATTTATGGAATTTAATTAGTTTTTTAAATTTAATACCATTTAGTTCATAATATCTAATTAATTACATTTTTAGTCATTTCTTCCGTTATAATCGGACACAATATACCTGATATTGTACCAAAAGCATTTGATATTCCCATAATTATGCTAGCATAAACTGGTGCGATATCCAAATGATTGACGTTATATCCTGTTTTTAAATGATTCATTGATATTTTTTTAAATCAAATCTACCTGATATAGCGAACCCACTAAATCCTACTGCAAAAGTAAGGTAAATTATTGTACTGCTCGAACTTTCACTGTATGCCACAACCAGTAGAAATAGAGCTTCTAATCCAAAACCTAATATATTTCGATTAAAATTAAAAATGATGTACCTCCACAATTAAACAGCTTCCTTACATTTGTGGTCGAAATTACTCCTTTCTTTCGTAATTTGTCGGATGCCCATCCTCCAAATAGTACCACAAACGTCATTATGATGTGAGGCAGTGCGGCATAGAATCCTCCCTACAATGTTATTTTATAGTTCCAATTGTTGATTATACATAACACTGGTCGAATGTCAAATTTATCGATGATTTTAATTATGATTAAACAATAGAGCATATAATTTTACATAGAATAATGAAATATTTAAAAATTGATCTCGTAGATTTCATACAGTTTACCTTTGAAAATGGCATTTTGACCATTTTTTTAATATTAAATAACTATGGTTAACCGTTTACTGCCCGCACATAGAAATGACACGATTTTAAAATAAATTTGAGAAAAATATACGATGAATTTTGCTAACTAACAATAATAACCTTCGAAAAAAAATTAGTTCATTAATACGTGCTAATTACGAATGTTCCATTAATGGAACTCTGTTAACATTGGGTACTAAAACACAAATTATACTATATATAGGGTTAATATGATAAATCGTAAAACATTTTAAGTGCATATTTTTGTGACATTTTTCACATAATTTGTATGTATTCTTATGACACACTGCACATCGCGCCTGTTTCGCTTGACTAATCAAGTAATGATTTAATCCATCAAATCTGATCTCCTGTAGTGGGTTTGAACCAGGTCCAGATAATATACTATTTGTCATAGATGATGCACTTTTGACAAAATATACAGCAAGAGCGAATCGAAAAGAAAAGTGTGATTCCTTCATATTATCTCCTAAATGCTCAATAAATAAACAATTTAAAAATATTACTATTTTGATAAATTCTCCATGATGCTAACACTGAAACATTAACTGCATTGATAAACAAATTCCAATACCACTTTTTGCTTTGCAATTTTGATCGATAGGATGATAATAATTTTTCCATTAAATCAACACCACCCATAGATTTATTATATGAATCAATTAATAAGGGATGATCAATTATTTTTTTCGATTTAGATTGTCTACACCACCTCCTACTTTATTTAATATGATAACACCTAAAAAAAATAAATATAATATATTATAAGTATACAATACCTTTACAATTTGAACCAACTGTAACAAGAGCATTGTCTTTCCATCGACAAAACAGAATGGAACCATCATTAATATGATCCATGTATCCTTTTTCTTGTTTTTTTATTATCGATTCAGATATCAGTGGAGCACTGTTATTCTATTATTTTGTTGTTCAGCTACATCATCAGGAAGAATGTCCATTCCTTCGGCCAAATTATTTTCATCAATGTCTTCATCATCTGTTAATTGACCATTATTATCTGGTGGCAAAAGAGATATGCTTGCGGTTTGATCCAAATCTTGTAAAACTTCTTCAACAAGTGTTTTTTTGGCATATTAACAATTTAATTTAATTTAAGTCAATTTAATAAAATTGATTGTAAATAAAATTAGAATATAACTAAGTAGATAGGTCATTAAAATTCGAAATTAAATATTAGGTCACGTGAATCATGTGTACTACATATGTATAATGTTTATATTTTCTGTATGTGCGCAATGGTTAATACGTAATGCGCACATATTTTTTTGTCTACAATGATATTTTTGTACTACTCAATGTTACCATTGTTCCATTAATGGAACACCTATTTTTATCGACTCATAATTATTAAAAATTATACGGAGCGACGGTTGGGAAAAGCTGATGTACCCCACTATCTAAAATAAAATGGTTCACGAAATGTAAAAATTTATCGTAAATTGTAACAAATTTAAAGTAAAATTATTATCTTATATATTTTTTATATGTATCAAACATCACTGTATGTTCAAAACTTAACCTAATTTTCTCAGATTGTCATGTGTGGTTTAGATTTATTTTATTTTATTCATACATTGAGATTTACCGTTGCCAATTTTAAATTATATTTTTGTTTGAAAAATTTTATCTGCATAATAATGAGTAAATAAAATGACCAACTCCGACACATATTTGCAATAATAATAGCATATACAGGTTTTGAAGTAAATATACTTTTCCATGGTATACAAAATATCTAAATAACATTAATTATAAACTACATATAATATTAAAAGTTAGTATGAAAATTACGGAATTAATTTTTAATGACAATCGTGATTGGTCACTCAACAGACTCAATTCTATATGATCAATCTCTTTATCTGTTATATATTTGTGCGTGTTCGGAGATACAGCAGAAAATTTTATCCAGAAGAAACACCAAATTAATCCAACTATACCTATTTAAATAAAATAAATACAGTCAAAATCTCATTTAACGAAAATGCTATTTTAACGTTTTGCCATTTTCGTTAAATGAATTTAACAAAAATATTAGAAATGTAACTGTATTAGAAATGTGCTGCTGCACACATGTCTTAA
>LWCA01000785.1:0-18086 GCA_001642005.1 Intoshia linei | reverse complement strand
AAGATATAATTTTTTTAAATTTAAATTTATGATAATGTTTATGATTTTAAAATTACTAAATTCTAAATTATTATCAATTAATTAGATAAACCTAAGATTAATTATTATTATATTATATATTATATTATTATAATATTAATAATTAGATAAATCTAAACTTGATAAAATTCTAAGACGGGTAGTTATTTAAATAAAGCTGAACACAGACAAAAATCGCGTAGCATATTATTTAAGTTAAGATGATGATAAATTTTTGTTTTTATATACAATTCAGGGAAATTTTAGAGCACCGGTTCCCAAATGGGGTACTGGGACCCTAAGAAGTATCAGAAATTATTTTAGGGTGCCATCTCGTCTGATACTATGACTCATAAATTATAAATATTTTTTTAATTCCCAAAAATAATAATTAATTTGTAATAATATACTTAGTTCCTCATGTATTTACGTCTATTTGATAATATCTCGATTTTAAGGATTTATCTTACGATTTGACACCACTACCTTAAACCCATAAAATTTACAGCAATGAATCATGCCCATTTGCTAATGAGGATACTGTACTCGGGGCAGTTAAATTTAAGGCTCATTATCCCAACGGTTTCACAAAAAATTTAAATTCATCTAGAAATTTAATATAGCTATTTTATATGGCTTGACAAGACTCCTTCAAGGAAGACATTTAGATATTCCAAGTGCATACAAAGAGATTAACAATAAAAAAAGGAAATTAAGAAATACGGGAAAACATTGATGAATATTTTCATGAGTAGTATGTATAGTATAGCTGCAAAAGAGTATTCCTTCTCTTTAAATATTGAAGAAAACAAACACGCTGCACAAAGATACAAGCTAAAAGGGCAAATATAGAGAGATCTGACATAGAGTTTTTTTAAAATAAACATCGCAATTCAATTTTTCGATTCTATTTTAGCTGAACTCAGCTTACGATTTTTCAGTGGTTAACAGATTTTTTTGAAAGGATTTTCCCTACATCCCACTTATTTCAAAACGAGTCATTTTGAAGATTGAAAGAATTCGCAGAAAAATATGAATTATTTTTACCATGCATATTATTAGATGAAGATCTCAAAGCAGAATATACTAAATACTATATACAAAATATACAAAAAAAAGAACTTGATTCAAAGACCACTATCATACAATTAATCGAAAGCTGCAATTCTAATTTGTTTCCAAATATTCATCAACTTTTAATTATTTTGCCAACATTGCCAATCACTAAATGTGAATGTGAACGCTCCATTAGCATTTTGAGAAGATGGAAAACTTTTTTAAGATCAACAATGACTGGTAATCGTCACATTAGATTAATAATGTGCGCTGGCCCTCATGAATTGCCATTATGACTATAATTTTGATATTAAAAGTTTGGTTAATGAATTTGCAATACTTCATCCAAAAAGACTGAACCTAATTGATTTAGGAGTATTTAATGAACACAATTAATTATTTTTATTTTTGCTGATCATTTTTATATTTTTGCGAAAAAATACAAATTTGAAAACTATTTTATAACAACCTTTAAATGAAATTAAAAGACACCCCTAAAATTTTTTTCGCGTTCGGTAAAGTTAAATATATTGCTCGCTTCGCTCGCACCCCACTAACTAGCCTCTTGAATCCGCCCTGTGAACTGTATACTATTTGAAGCCTTGGAACACGTTTTACAATATAAATTAAAATAAAAAAAATATATTAATTAAAATTTGAGGCATACTGTTTTTGATTTAATTGTAATAAAATAACTAATACAAAAATAAATGGTTAAACGGGACATAATATAAAAAAGTTGCATCAAAATTACTGATCACAAATATATGCTGATATTTTCCCATCTTTTTGTCAATTTCAACAGTTTCATAAAAAATGAAACATAGAATTCTTACCCATCAAATAAATAGCTAATTTGTGTATTTTTCAAATATAACATTAGTAAACTCTACATTCGTTCCAGTTAAAGACCACTTTCAGGTTTATGAGTGGGGCGTTGATGTCAAGGTAAAATTGGTGAATCTATAAATGTCTTATTCAGGTTGAATATACCAATATAGGTAATTGTAAAAATATATGCAGCTACGAGTTCGATGTTACCGATGTTCCATTTTGGGAACATTCTAGATTTCTTGACAAAAATGAAAGTTAAAATGTATTATTCACAACTATAGATTAAACTTAGAGCAAATGATTCTCTTGCTTTTTTACAGAATTGACATTGCTCATTGGAGTATTTAAATGTTTTATATGATCAATTGCATCACATCTTATTAATCAGGTAAAAATTTCCAACAGGTCGGTTTATTCTCCCTCCAGATTGATTTTATTTACAATAACTCCTGTTTCATAACATTACAAAAAACGACAAAAATTGATACAATACTGTGTGAATACAAAATAAATGTAAGAAAAAAGGAAAGTTATAATTTACAACAGTTTACTTCACCAGACGCTTACATTTTCCATTACATATACAATACACTCAAAAACCCATCGATATAATATAGAAAAATATACATTTTTATAATTACTAAATTTGGAAACTTTCAATAATAAAAATAGACATTTATACGTGTACTTTAGTACATATAGTAAATAAAAATTGTTCAAACAAAAATTACGTAGTTTTATATCTTAAAATAAAAGTGAATACATTATAAAATTAGCCCAATAAACATAACTATATATACACTAGATTAAAGATATATTTTTATCATTAATCTAGAATTATCATTAAAAATATTATAAAATGTAAATGTTACACCTCTTAACATTAACAGTAATAAAAATTATTGATAAGCAATTGGTTCCTTTATCAGCAAATAATAAAAATTGGTCGTGTCATAAAATTTAGTGTTGACTTTGTCAAAATTTGTTATTTATGCGTCAGTAACCCTAAATGCTAATCCGATTTAATCAATTTGGATAATCAAATTTTAACTATAAAATATTTATAATTTCAAGATTAATTTACAATTTGTTAATAATAAAAAAAAAAAAATTTTGATTTGTAATTTTATATGTTGTGGCATTAAACTTTAACAAAAATTTACATAAATGATAAATATTATTGCAATTCAAATGTATATACAATACGTTCAAATAGCCGTTTTTCAGTACTTGTACCCATGGTTTTTCCATTAATTCACAATTGCAATTTGCAAGTAAAATTGAAAAATGGACAATATCATAAAGGTACCGCGTTTCTTGAATTGTATTATACATTGACGTTCAATTATTGATGTAATTGACTTGAATTCATTATAAATTGTTAACATTTGGTATCACGTTGGAGTATAATTAATTATAATTATAAACCGTTCTTAATGCGAAAACTACTGCTTAAGGTAATTTAAAGGTGTGAATAGGTCAATTTTCATTTCATGTCAAACAAAACTATTATAAATATGTAAATTAGTTATATTAGTTTCAATTTTTATTTATATATTCAAATTAAATAGTTTAACATTAATACATCAAAAATGACAATTAATGAAGGGAATGCCTTAAAGTAAGTTTATTAATAAATGTAGTACAAAAAATGAATGTAAAGTATTGAAATAAATAAATAAATTTACTAATCAATTCAAAATTCAAGTAATAATATTTTTCAGGTACATCAGTTGATTTAAAAGTAAAAGAAATGTGTATTATATAGTTATTAATACACATTAATCTAAAACATTTAGTGCACTGCAATTTAATTTTAAAAAAATAGTCAACTACACAACTTTTTAAAATACAGAATGTAGAAATTGTAAATATAACATAAATGTTTTATAATACGTAGATAATTTATTTAAATAGTATTTACAAATTGATTTCGTAGAGCTTGCATTTTTATTAAACTTTGTATCAAATATAATAATGAAAATGACGGCAAAATAAAAATTTAAAATATAAAGGGATACTTCTTCTTAATAGTTTTTCTTACCTATCATAACCAAGAAAATTTAAGAATAATATGGTAATAACAATATAATAAAATAGATATGGATAAGGATTTTAAAAAGAAATACCTGGAAAAATTTTAAAATTCATTTGAAATACTGAGAAAAGTGTTAATTTGAAAAATAGAAATAAATAAAACTAATAAAAACTAAAAACTAAATAAAACTTTAATATATGTGCACCTAAAATTTTTAAAAGTAGGTATTTTATGGTTAATTTTCAAACAAATTGACTTTTCAATGACAATTACTCTTTGATTGAAAATGAGGAATGATGATTTACCACTTTATTGATGGTATACTAAATTTCAATGAAAACTAAACCTGCATTAAATTTTAGTAATATTTTGATCGGAAAACTTTGTTAGAGGACTCAAAATATTCTTTTACCTTTCTTGGATTAATTACAATATTAAAATAGTAAGTAAAATAGATGTAGCTAATAAATAAATATTGACTTCTTTCCATCAAGATTAAGAATTGATATCACACTTTTAGATTTGTTTTAAACCTGGTATCATTTTATTACAGAGTTTACGAATATTGTCATTTTATCTCAAGATCCTTAAAGGGTAAAAGATAAAACATTGAAATCTGAAATAAAGGTCAAACTACATTTTTTATTAGTTTAAGATAGTGTTGGGTCAAGATTTTCCAAAATTTAAAAAGGTATTTAACCATTAAACAGATAAATTATGATGTTATTCCATAAAACTTGCATATTAATTCAAATAATGACACATTCTACCATGTCTTATATTTTATAGCTCACACTGGATGGATGAAAAAATTTGAAAAACATTTTAAATTTATATTAGGCAGGGCGGATCCAAGAATTTAGTTAATGGGATGCGAGCGAAGCGAGCAATATATTTAACTTCTTAATAACTCCTAATAAATTTTTAGGGCGTCTCTTTTAATATTAAGGCGTCTAGTTTGATTTTAAAGCGTCTCTTTTAATTTTATTTAAAGATTGTTATACCATAGTTTCCAAATTTGTATTTTTTCGCAAAATTAAAAAAAATGATCAGCACAAAAAAAGAGATGTCAATTATAGATCTGCAATGCACATTGTACATGTAACAAAAGGCCTTAAGTCACATGATCAATTGTTCATGTAATGACATGTAATTTTATGCGCCATCTATATTGTTTTAATAAATTAAAACCTTTTTCAGTTATTTTACAAAACATTAACTAAAAATTTTTTTAAAAAAATTTCTACTTCACAACTTCTCTTGCAACTTCACCTTCTACACCCTTTGAATCCATTTATCCAGAAAAAAATAAAATCGGTTAAAATTTACCCCTCAAATGTAATTATTGAAATTCATACAAAAATATAAAATATAACTTTATTTTATTTATAATCAGATTTTGGTTGTTTCTATGGTTGGAAATCCTTTGATGTGTTTACCATGTTTTGTGGACCATTTTGTTTTGTTAAATTCAGTTCTAGCTCATTTATTTTGGTTTTTACGAAATTTATTTTGAGTTTATAATACTGACTTATTCACTTATATACATATTATGCTATTATTATTATTATTATACATATATGTTATTATAAATTATATTGTATATGCTCTTGTGTTCACCTATATATGCACTTTTGGAACTTGCAGATTATTTTTTACCAAACCTTAAAGGAGAGGGTTTTGAAAGATTTTTTTAACTTACCATTAAATGAGAATTTTTATAGTATTTTTTAATCAAACCCCTGAAGGGAGATTTTTAAATTATTTTTAATTGTGATTGATATTAGTAGCTTTTTTGAGTTTATAATAAACTTTATTTATAGTTTTTGAGATTAATTATGAGGAATTCAAACATCATATATAATACATGTATAAATGTCTGTATTACCGTTTAATTAAAATATTAAGCCTCCTAAATTTTAAAGAAACCCAATTTTTAATAGTGTTTTACGAGTCATGTTCTATTGAAAATTTAATTCCCACGAATTGAGGTCTCCAGGGTCATAAATCAAAATGACCATTTTTTTTAAAATGAAAAGTCCTACTGTCTTTTCTTGATTATAAGCAGTCCCTTGAAATAAAAATTTTCAGTGAAATTTTTAACTAAATAAAATTTGAATATAAGCAATTTCTGCTTTTATTCGAAAGAAAGAACTTTAAACAAAAAATAGACAACATATCAATTTATTTTTAAAAAATAACTTCCTTCATTCAATAGAATGTCTAATTTAGAAGTTTTGCTTCTACCATATACCATATGTTGTTTATGCAATTCGTTGAAAGTAATCTGAATTTTAATTTTTTTAGAAACAACAAAATATTCATTAAGATAAGGTAATTCGGACGTGTTTTTAATATTTTCAATGTACTCATAATCAATAATATCAAGCAGGACCAAATATTCTTTAAGTGTTTCACAGACCTCATTATTTAATTTATAAGTTTTATCTAAAATAAAACATTGATTTTGAGAATACCTCAAGTTGTAATTTAATACAAATCTAACGAGTTCTTAAAATATAAAAGCAAACTTTTAGTGTATTTTTTATATTTTTCAAGGTCTGCTTAAAAGTCTGCTTGTTTTTGAATATAAGAAGAATTCTTATAATCGAGAAAAGAGAGTAACATAAATTAAAAAAATTTTTAATCTGCAATATTTTAGTTTAAATTACAATAAATTTGATAGTTAGCATAAAATTTTTTTCATAAAATAGGCACCATTGTGCACTGACATGAGGGTGAGCCTGAAATACATCATAAATTAATAGAGATGATTTTTAATTTATTAGGAAAACTCAGTACAATTTTGATACAATTGTAATGTAATGTAATTGCAATGGAACATAAGTGAACAGAGCCAAACAAACATAACAAAACACTATTCGGTAACTCGATTCTGGTAGGGTTAATATAGATCAAATTGGGGTCAATTGTGTAAGATGTTAGAAATTTTCATCAATTTCAGAATTTAGTAGATCAAATGATTCGATCGATTTTAAATTTTAATTTGTTTACCAAAAAAATACTATAATTTTAATATACAGGATGAATTTAAATTGCCTCGGGTACCATTATATAATTCCCTATACAAATATCGATTAGTCACAAGTTGTAACAAAGATGTTAATTTCATTCTAAATGTGTTTTCGATTTAAAATAACAGAAAAACGTGTAAATGTGGTGCTATATTTCGTCGTTTGTATACAATAAAATTAATTACAAGATATTTGATCTAAAGCTAAAATTTTTCTTAAGGATCAATTTATTCATAATAATCGATATCATTAATATAATTTATCAAAAATTTACTTGTTAATTTGCCAGGATTTAGCCTTGTGCAAATGGGAATGCACATAATTCGCTAATTATTTTACATTATTGTATTTTATTTATAAAAAATGCGCCTTTTGTTAATTTCCTTATCTACGACAGGTAATATAATTAATGATTAGGAATGAATTAATGTTTACATCACTTTGTTATGGCGGAATTTTTAAACAAGCAATTTCTTATGTAAATTTCCATTATCGACATTCAATCATTTTTAGAGTATTTTAGGTAAATTATATTATTATTTTAATTTTCTTATATTTTACATGTAAATTAATAATTTATAATTAATATAAATAAGGATTACACAGAAACGTTATGGTTAGAACTGCGAAACATGATGATTTTACCTGACTTGTGAATCAAAAAAGATTTTTTGAAAATTATGTAATTTTAATTTTAATTTTAATACTAAATTTAAAGTTTGAATTATATTGCTGGATTTTATCGGTAAATAAAAGTGAATCTTAATTCCCACATGACCATCTCTCCAATTTGAGAAACTTATAACTGATTTATATAATTAAACATCAATAGCTGATTTTAATAGAATGGAGAGCAATTAATTATAATAACAATTTCAGCCTCAAATTGCCATAAAAATAAAATTAATGTATGCATGCAACAATGAATAACAATGAGTGAATAACAGAGAGAGTTAGCAATTTATACGGTAAATAAATCGCATCAAAGTACTATAAGCCTTAACTCTGCGTATATAATTCAATTAATTTTTTATTAATTTTATCTATTCAACTAATTCAGTATATTTTTAGAAATTATTTTATAATGATCATATTAACATTATATAGTATCAATCTGGGATTTAAAAAATTTTAAAAATTTGATTAATTTAAAAATCTCTGCATTATAATTTATAAAGAATAATTTTTATATTAGCATTAAAATTAAAAACTGCTTTTAGAATACATAGCATCAATAAATGCAGATATTACTAATTACTAGAATTTTTTCTGATTTTTCAATATGAAAAAATTATCATAAAAACTGTTTATAAAGTACTGAAATGTAATTAATAGATTATTTTCAAACTTTCTTGGTTTAGGTCGATGCGTACACTACAAATATGGATAATATGAAAAATCGACAATATAATGAAATTTTAATTTTACAGTTATATTCATTACATTTAAAAATATTATAGATTCCAATAGAAGAAAAATGAATACATAGACAAGAAATATGAATTATCAATTTATTGATGAGTATTAATGACTCATTCGAATTTTGGAAATAATAATTCATAATTTTCAGTTGACTATTGGTTCGAATCTTAATCTATTACTAAACCTTATAATGCCGAATAATTTGAACTTTATAAAAGATTTAAGATTAACGAAACTAATTTCGATTATAATCCTATAATCTCCTAATCTCATAAAACATTGAATAATATCATTGTAAGGTATTAAAGAATATGGACTATCAAGTTGAATATTTGTATGTTGACATATTTGGAGAGGCACCGTCAATCTATGACACGTGCAACATGTTTGTGTTCTAGTGCTATTAAAACCGTTAATATAATCTCAAGATATTTTGATGTCAGAAGTTTATTGACATTTACCGTTCATTATAGTTTTAAAATAATACTTATAATTAACAGATAATCTTAATTTTCCTATATTCGAATCTTTTACAGTACAATTATACATAATTGTAGTTATAATTTCTGATATATGGTATATATTATTATTAAAAGAAATATTTATTTATACGGCATGGTGTACCTAGTAATGGAATTTTCACTTGAACTCCGAAAACCGGTTGGATCATTTCTGTTGAAATGAAATAAATACACTTATTTTTAATTTAAAATTAATAAATTAAACTTTAAATTTTTAATATAATTAATATTCGTCTGTAGGGAATATTAATGATATTAATGATATACGTTTAAAATAAAAACTCGTGAGTCATGACTTATGAGCCATTGAAAATGTCAATATAAATAATTCTCAGCGGGTGTGATATTGTACATTTTTGTGTATAAAACTTGGAAAAACAATACAACGTAATCTAATGAAATCTTTCTGATAATTATCAATTGGAATTGTAATTTATAATTGTAAAATGAATGTTGAATCATAAATGGTGAACTATGAAAAGTTAAAAACAATGTGATACTGTAATATTCTCAACATGATTGGATTTTATTAGCTACATATTCATTTATCACTATCTGTTTTATCTACTGAATATGCAGTGCACTGCAGTGGTTGGAAAATATAGAAATGCTAACAATTTTCAAATTTTACACACGCAGTATTGTTTACTGCTATAATGTAACGAATAAAATGTAATTGTATGAAAACAATACATTATATGTAATAGCATTAAAATAAACGGTGATGGTGATTGGTTGATTGAATGAAATCATTTTCATGGTAATTATCGCACTTTAAAATGTTGGCTGAGTATTGTTAATGTTAATTTTAGAATATATTTATCTTTTAAATAATTTTGACTGCTTAGTACCTTTCCAATAATGATTAATTTTGAAGCATATAGATTTATAATTAAGAAAAATCGATGAATTCAATGTTCTTATCTCTTAAATTGTTTAATGGGCACTTTACATTGTCTTACAATGCACTTACAATTTCTGTACATTGGATATCCATGTTATAACACGGATTTAGATAAGATGAGAAAATATGGCATAGTAAAGTTTCCTATGGGTAGGGCAATTTTACAATTTAATTATGACAAATTAGAGTGAAGCCTCCACTATTCGTACCAGTTGGGAATTTTAAATTTTTGAACGTATCACTATAGATCAATGTTTCTTAACCTTTTTTACTTCAGGGCGCATCTGTGAAATGGATAAAAATATCTATATTCGAAAATTTGCAAAGGTTAAATATACGATAAAAATATAAAATTATATTCATTATTAATAAACACAATAAAAAAATACTTTTTATTTGGTGACTTAAATTTATAAAGAATATTTGATGTATGATGAAATGTTGATATTGTTGGTGTCACCGTAGTATTTAATATACTAAATAGTAAATCCCAATATTTTGATCAATTAATTGTCAATGTAAAATTTTGATCCCTAATAAAATTTAATTTGTATAATATTTTGATTCTTAATTTTTTTTGAAAATTCTAGTTTATTAATAGGGGCATAGCCGAACCTACCAAGCTCGATCCTCTGAAGATAAAATACGACCAAAAAGTTTCTCAAATGATCGTTGTGTTATATAGCCCCTAGCCGTCTCATCAAGGGTATTGACTTGACTTTTAAATAACATTTCAATTTGTGTAATATGGTGGCTTTATTTTTCTACTACATCATCTTCATGACTGTACTTTAGGTTATGTTCTGACAAGGGGACCCAGGTATGACATATTTTTAAATTATGTACTAATTTTGGAACATGTAATTTCATCACAGTTCCCCTACAATGCAACGTACGAATCTTTAAATGTGACCAGGTGTGGTGAAAGTGTTGACTCAGCATTTTCATTTTTAAGACACGTTGTCATACCTATGATAACATTAACACTATGCGTGTGATAAATTTCTAATTAGTTAGCATTTCTATATTTTCCAACTATATGAAATTACATATGAACTATATAACTCAAAGTGTAGTATATATATTCAAAATGATGTCTAATTTGGATTTTCCAAATGTATATAATGTTGACATTGACAAATGTAATTTTAAATTAGAAAAAAGTACTCAACTCTAGCTACTAAATTACTCTGAACCGATGTAAATATGTATTAAGGTTGCTACCATTTTTTATAAATATATTTTAGTTGAATTAAGTACCAATATGATCCAGAATTTTTTAGATTAACTGTTTATTATTGTGTTTATTTATTATTTATAGTGTCTTCCTTTTTAAAAATCAAAAAAAGGTTTGAAATTAACAACCTTAACGTGAATTAAACACATTTGTATAATGTAACTATCCCACATGGTGGGATATTTGGAAAGTGTGTACCAATTTGTTTATTTAGTCAATGAATGAAGGCAAATTTATTGAAAGTTGCAACAGGTCATATGCAAAAATTTATCAAACGTATAAAACTACAGAGTATATTAAATTCAATTTAACAATTTATAAAAGTAGAAACCATTAAATGTATATAATCTATTCAAAACCTGTAAATTTTTGAAAGTTTTTATAATATTCCGAAAAATGAAAACATGTAAATAATTAATCATGATACAACGAAGAAAATTAAACAGCAGGCTGAAATCCAATTTATTTTCAGCAGTAAGAAAACTAAATATTTATTCTAGCAATAGATAGTCTATTTAAATAATAAAATTGTACAAAGTTTTATATATACTCAAATAAAAGTGAACATGCATTGTACAATGTATATTATACATTGACATTGGAAGAGTATAGAAATATTTGTTTAATAACTTGCCTAAAAAAATAGTATTCAGTTTGTCATTATCAATACTTTTGAAATTAATTTAATTATCCTTTTTAATTATATATAATAAATACAGATATCAAAAAAAATATAAACACAAATGTATGTAGTATTATAAAAACCTCTATTAATTTTTTTCCAACAATTGATCCAATTTTTTTTTAAATTTTCAATCATTATTCTAAATTATATTTTACAGGACATAAAAATTATTTAAACACGTTTAAATCGTGATTAAAATATATAAAATGAAAATAACATTAACTTACATATTGATGGTAAAGAAAAACTTGTTAGTGAATAAATACGTTAAATTGATAAAAAATGTTTTAATAAATTTAAAAAATGCAAATATAACTTATTTTCTAATTCGAAATATGATTATTTACTTAAAATGCAAACAATTTTATTTAAACTGACCTCTAAATTATTTGTTGATATTGTTTTGCTCAAGGACTAATGAAATGGAGAATATAATAACATTGCAACAAGTGTTCATAATTTTAGTCATATTGTTTATAAAGGCGTGTCTGAATTTTAGTTTATAAATCAGCAGTGTTTTTTATTCGCATTAGGGATTTGATATGACACAAGTGTTCAATCTAGGATTCGACACATTGTACGATAAACGGTTTATATAACTGTCATATTAATTAACCCGTTAAACGCTGTAAATTTAATAAAAATATTTTTTATTATAAATTAACACGAATTTAACATTTGTGTGAAATAAAAAATGAGATTTAAGATTGATTATACAAGGCGTACAAAAAATAATTTAAAGAATCTAACAATTTTTTTAATGTTAGATATTTATAGATGTGTTTATGAATTAAACATGTATAATTTTGAACAAATACGACAAGTACAATTGATAATGAATGTAACTACTAAAAAAGGTTAGTATCATCAATGAAGGTTCATTTTTTGCACTTTATCTATGCGATAATTTTCCACATGACTATTTTAATAAATTGCATTTATCAGTATAAAAACATTTATATGTATATTATTACTTTCATTAATCTATTTTAAAATCAACTTTGAACCATTTTTAAATAGATTGTTATGTCGCAAATGACATGACTCTAATTTAAAAAAATAAATAAATAGTTATTCCACTTTTACATTTTAATAAAAAATAACCTTGGACTCGACTTGTTTAATTTCAATGGATAAATGCCTGGTTAATGTCATAAAATTGATGAATTAAATCTCTGATTATTAAAAATTTGATAAATCAAGTTTGAACTCTGTCGTAAATATATTTATGAATTAAAATGTACTAATTATCGTGTTTGATGTAATTTTATTTTATATTTACCAAGAAAAACATTTATACACTCTAGTTAAACATGTATCAATTAGATTGGTCACTGATTTTATGAAACAAGTTGGATACCATTTGGATTAGATTTTTAGCAACTTTCAAATCAATGTAGTGTATTTTTAGTTTAATTTTAGTTCGATTTTATTGTTTTTCTGGATTATTTCTTTGAATCAACTTTTTTAACTTAATCGATAAAAAGTATCCACAATTTCTAACATTGTTATTTGGAGAGACCAATCTTGTCCAATAGTTTCTAATCGTTAAACATGTTTTAAAATGTGTTTTTTATTGATTAACTTTTTTATAATATTCTGCTTACAGAAAAAGTGTACTCACTAAAAATTAAGCATTATTTAGTATTCTATATATTAGTATGCAACAGGTGTCCTCATCCTCGCGCCTACGACACGGTAAAATGTTTCCCTCGATGAAATTTAAGTTTTATGCAAACAAATTGCATTATTACTATCAAATTTATTTTAATGTAAACCAGGCATTCTCAATCCTTTTTCGCTGTGGACCCCTAAGATGATATTAAAAAAAACCTGTGGAACCCCAAAAAAATAAATAATAATGACAATTTTTAATGAATCCTTACATTTGGATGAAACAAATGATAGTCAAAAGATATGGAGTACGTTATTTTTGCGAGATGATATACTTGATGAACTATTAATATTAACGTTTAACTCGTCAATGTTCTCAAAATGGAACATGTTTTTCAAGTATTGTTTACAGTACATTATTAATTGTTTACTACATATTTTATCAGATCCTTAAAAAGTCTATATTATTTATCATCCCTGTGAAAAATTAATATTTTATATTCCTTATTAGATGTTTCATAGAATCATGAATATTGACTTAATTTTTGTCCCATTAAAATATCAAAATAAAACTTGATAATAAAAGGTAATACCTTGATTCCTCCAAAATACCTTGTATCAAAAAATAATCTGACCAGAAAATAAAGAGTCCATATGATTACTATTTGTGCTCTAAATGTCTTCGTAGCTACGTGGAATTATAACGATGTTGATGTAACATCATTATCATAAAATAAATGTATCCTTTGGCTAGCTAAAAACAAATCAATTTGGAGGGAAGAATACGCCAACCTATTGGAAATATTATCTTATTAATAAGATATGATGCAATTGATCATATAAAACATTCAACAACTACAATGAATTGTCAATTCTGTAAAAAAACAAGAGAATCATTTCCTTTGAGTTCAATTTATATTTATGAATAATACATTTCAACTTTCATTTTTTCGATAAATCTCCAATGTTAATTGCGTTATTATCAATATTTATCAACAACAAAGAGAATAAAATGGACTTTTGTTTTGAAAAAACGACTTTATGTTACTGAAAATGTCTATAATATGTAATAAATGTATATAATTTTCATGGACCCCCTTGATAATGCCTGATGTAAACTATAAATGCAGATTAAAATTTATTTAAAAACTATCCCAAAATTTATTTTTTTATAATTATACAATTCTTTTAGGGTAAAAAACATTTTGGTCCCTATTTATCATTTTCAGGGTGGCCTCGAGTTTATGTTCGATAGAAGAAAGTGTGTATCACCGGTATTTACAATTTTAATACAATTAATAGTTCAATCCATCATTTAAATTTATTTTGTTAATAGATAAATGTCCAATTTTGGAAAGTATACAATTCATTGTATTTTGATTTTGATAAACGCAAATGATGTCAAATATACAAGATTAATTAATTGATATTCACATAATGTGAATCTCATAATGTGATTCGCATTTTATCAAAATTTTGTAAATAATAAAAATTTAGTATAGTCTAAGTCAGCCGTGTCAAACTTGCAGCTATTTTCAAATTTCCGTCCAGCCCTTTGCGACTTCGTATATGTATATATACTATATGATTAGTATTAATAATATATGATATAATATTTATATTATTGAATATTTCAAATTGAATGGTTCATTATCAGACTTAAATTAGATCAGTGATAAGATTAACGGAATACTTATTAAATAATGATAATAAACAATGAATTCTAAATTTGTATTAATACATGCAAGCCATATCAAATTAAAATTCTAGTTTTATCATTCGAACATTAATTTAAAAAAATTAATCTAGCACAATGAATACAAAACTATTTAAAAAATTATCTGGATACAATTATAATGACAAAGAAAGAACTCGCCAATTTTAGTCCGTAATCGAAGACGTTAATATGTATTATCTTTTGAATAATCTTAGCATTGATGACCAAAAAAATTTTCCAAAAATTAAAAAAACCATGGCCGCTCGAATTCAAAACATTTACGATTTTTTCTCGATTGCAATTTTTACAGTAATGTCATATTAAATATAGGTAGATTATTTTCCATCTATATTGACCGTTATTACTATTTTGTGTTTCAAATGTAAACTGTTAATGCAGAGTCTGGATACCAGAGGCCTGTGGAGAGGCGTTCCGGTTATATAGAATTACGTATCGTTTGCAAAAACTTTTAAGGGCATATTTTTGATTTTTTTGTGAGACTCGAACATATAGGTTCGGTTCTGATCCATGATACAGTTTTTTACTGAAAATTAAAAATCTGGTTTAAGCTTAACATATCTGCCCTCGGCAGAGCTTGCTGTTCTCTAACTAAGTACATAACGGTGAAGCTAGTTATTTTATATAAATAAGGATGTCAAAATTTCAAATACACCTTCACCTTCTCAAATTTTCCTACTTATCCCGGTTTCACCACTGTGCTGGTAATAAGTCCACTAAATTGCTTTCATTACAATATTTTTAGTTTTCACTTTGAAAAAATCCTCCAGATCATGAATTCTCCCTTCATGACGATTGTAATAATTATGATACAGTATTAGAAAAATGTGACAATTATATAATTCTCATTCATATCTTATAGTCATTATTTGAAACCAATTGAATCGCTTCACATAATTACATGTCATTATGTGAAATTATAATAAATATCTTGCAGATAAATTATAGACATCTTACAGAATAATGTCAACTGTGAAAAAAGAATTAATCAATTTATCAAAAATATGTACGTAACAATAGTGATTGATACACAAACAAAAATGTATAAATCTCATAATTATTATATTATTTTATCAAAATAAATTAAATTTATCACTCAATCAAACCAAAAGTAAATAATATATAAATGAAGTTTAATTTTGATTTGTAACATGTCTCAAATAAAGGATGTTGGAATAATTGCGTGTGAGGTATACGTGCCGGTCATACAGACAGATTTGGAAGAAATGGAAAAATTTGATAATGTATCCAAAGGAAAGTATACACTGGGATTAGGTCAAAATAAAATGTCCATTTTAAGTAATTTTGAGGACACTACTAGTATGGCTTTGTCTGTTGTTTCATCGTTAATGAAAAAGGTTGATTTGGCTTTGAATTGTTCAGATTTAAACGATATTGAAAATTACACAAACGCAAAAATACATAAAGGTCAGGCAATTGGAGCCATATTTGTCGCCACAGAATCCTCAACAGACAAATCTAAATCTATCAAATCATCACTTATGTCTCTGTTCACTTGTTCGAATTCTCCCATCTACAATTATCAAAATGGAGATTCACAGCACATATGGACTCCCAATTATTTTATTGAAGGTTGTGATTTTCGGCATGCATGTTATGGTGGTACTGCAGCTCTATTTGCTTCTTTCGACTGGGTTCATTCACCTCATTGGAATGGTATTTTTACTTTATTACACCAGAAAATTCTTGTTGAATTTGCTATAAAATTAAGATTATTAAATTATGTATATAAATAAAATATTTTTTTCTTTATGTGTATTGTTTTCATAGAAACAAATATGAGCCCGAGTAACCTTTTCACCACTGCTGTATTAATTGTAATTGTAAAATGTAATTGCTGCAAAACATTTTATGGTGTTTATAACAGAATCTGGTGACCAAACTAATTAATCTTAATAATAATTCATTATGTTTAGGTAAATACGCTATTGTTGTAGCTACGGATTCTTGCATTTATGAAAATAACTCTGCTTCAAAAGCCACGGGCGGCGCTGGCGCCTTTGCCTGTCTGGTTGGTCCAAATGCACCGTTAATATTAGGTTATTTGATTATGATAATTAATTTTTAATATTTTCACCGTAAACTGTATCTAGAAGAGGGAGAAACTAATATTTTAAAATAATTTTGTATACAGTGTGCGACAGCTTAGAGTAGGCGTGGGAAACTTGGTTAACAGATCAAAGTTTTTAATAGTAGTATTTTAGTTCGATTAGTAAATCAATATTAAAGAAATTGAATATCAATTAATACACTTTGAATATTTGTTTTGAGTTTGAACAATTAATTATGGTCGTCTAGGTGATATTAATAAGAAGATTAATGAATTTGTTGATATGTGGTTATTTACTACACCTCCGCTATGAGACGTTTGATGGTTACCCATTAATTGTTAAGGTAGTTATTCAAAAAATTTAATATATAAATAATATAATTCATAGTCTCTGTAGTATAATTAATAAGTTTAATGAATAGAGCTTTCAATAAGACAAGCAATTTTATAATTAGGTTGATAATACAAAATAAACATGACTTTAACTTCATCATAAATATACATCAACAATGATCCATAGTGATGATAATAAACATCACTACACCTCCCTGTCAAAAATGTAATCACCAAAAAAAGAAGGAGGTTTAATTTTTCGCAAGGATTTTGTTTGTTTGAGTAATGTTTCGGAGATAATATTTATTAAGATTACAATCTATAAATTATTTAATTTAATATTATTAGTTTTACTTGAAGTCTTGTTTATATTCCTAGAATGTAATAATAAAGTTATAGTTTAGTGTAGTCAGTGCTACTCCTCCCTCTTAGGATTTTTAAGTCATCACATAATCTTTTAAAAAGGATGGTTTAGTAATTTTATGATAGGGACGTTGAGTTTTTGATTTGATAGGATTTGTTTTTGTATAATATTTTGTGTTATGTGAAGTTAAATTGGGTACAGATTTATCATAATTTTTTT
>LWCA01000022.1:0-78598 GCA_001642005.1 Intoshia linei | reverse complement strand
CAACTAAGTGAATTATCAGTTCTCTTGAATTCATTAGGATACATTCATTATGTTATTCATTTATAAATGAGGAGATTTTGTAGTTTTTGGCATGCTAAATGAATGTTACATTATTTCGTGATGATCAAAATTTTTCCGGTAAAAGTGAAACTTTTAGCATGAAATAGAAGTGTTTATTTTCAATTTCAAAAAAATGACTTTATTAACTTTATAAAATTTTAATTAGCTAATTAATAAACATAATATTGGTATGATCATGCTTGGAATTGCATGCTAATTAACATAAAAAATTAACTTTTATTTGCACTAGTTATGACTCATAGAGTCTTGCCCCTAAAATTGATATCAACTATAAATTTGAAAAATTCAGTTATTTTTTAAAATCATAGACTAAACTTAAAAAATCAAACTTTCCTCGATTAAAGCTATTTCCGCGGTTGATATTCTGGCATTATAAATCGCGTTAATCGATGGAAACCTGTACGTAATAAATTCTTACGTATATAAAGTAACTAGATTGGCTTTTATGTATTGTACTGTTGTACAATACTTCATACAAACAGCATACTAGCTCTGATAAGGGCGGAATTTTTTTATATTCTACCAAAAAAATAAATCCTTACTAATAAAGTAAAATAGTTAAAAATGTATGTCTGTTTGTTTGTTCCGTTTATTTAAAAAAAGTAAATGGAGTTGAGTTTTTTACAAATTCCATATTTCTATAACATTTTCTTCCGAGTGTTGTTTTATCGCAAATTTCAGTTTCAGAAATGAATGGTAACAACAAATGGTAATGTGGGGTTTTGACCATTAAGATATGCGTTTCTGAGGCTGAGATTAACGACAATGTTAATGATTTTAAAATGCGTTCCAGAATGTATGTTTTATTACATTTTTGGGTTGATTTTTTTTAAACAAAAGAGGAAATTGGGTTTTTGACCATGAAGGACTCAAATTCTGAAACTGAAAAATAGACAAAAACACGCTCTGGGAAAAACGTTATTAAAGATTGGGATTTAGTAAATCCTGCAACGTTCTAATAAATGTTTACACACAGAAACACATATTTTTATATAAGTAAAGGACAATGTTGGTAAAATTCACCCGAAACATGTTTTTAAAGTGCTGATACTGTTAATTATTGATAAACAATATTTTTTACTCTTATAAAGCAAATACTGAATATATACCCTCGGCAGAGCTAGGTGCTGTTTGTACGTAGTAAATAACAGTCAGCCTTGTAATGTAATATAGTTGAACAAATAAGTAGGTCAAAATTAATTTACTATGTAAAAATCCGTTAATAAAAGTACTTTTTGGATGGAAGCCGTCACTTTGTGAGATGACTGTAATTTTTTTTTAAATTTTAGGACTATTTTCGTTTTTTAAAAAAAGGGTAATTTGGGGTTTTTATCCTGAATTTTAAATAAAATACATGTGTTAAAATAGAGGCCGGTGGAGTTTTAAGATTCAGAATCACTATATAATAACATTATTTTAGGTGATCTTATGCACATGAAAAGTGTGACATCTGAAAAGCATCAATTTTTTGCATTTGAAAACGAAATGAGTGAATACATTGTGTCAGGACTTTCAGGAGACAACGTAATTGATTAATTTAAAATATTTATACACTATGTATTTGCTTAATTGAAATTAAATATTTGATTTGGCGGTTCTTTCTCACATTCCCTAGAATCCCAAGTAAGATGGGTTCATTTCAAATGAAAATACATTATAATGGTATATACAGAGGAAAAACTGTAAAATATTTGTTTACAATTAATTATTAATGACGAAAATGTTAATTCTAAAATAACATTTAGATTAATGCAAGTTTAAAAAAATCGGTAGCAAATTTTTTAAATGTGACATGTACAAAGGATGATTTGACGAATGAAGTAATAAACACTGTGGCGCCTATAGAGGTTGCCACTAAAGAAGATTTAGTAAACGAAAAAATGAGAGCATCAATTTCCATGGCAAAAAGATTGAACAGAGAACGTGAAATGAATGACATAGCTAGCAAAATTTGTTTAATTCAATAAATACCTATACATACCAAATAGTTTTTAGTCAATTGTTTAACAAAGTACTTTTAAAGAGTTCATATACCACCCAAGATATTGCAGTCCCGGGTGCTTGAAGCAAAGCCCTCGCTTTTAGACCATGGAAAAATCCACTATAACCATTTGATTTATAAATTACTCGAATAGCTTCTATGGGTGAGTTTATATAGGTTGCTTTTTTGAGATAAAAAGGACAGTCTTGGGTGTTTAATACGGTTTTACAAACGTCCAAAGGGGTGGTAATTGCGGCAGCTATACCTCCAGCGGCAGCGCCAGATGCCAAATGACTAAGAAGGTTGTATTTCCGATTAGGGTTAGTAACATTTTGCATGTTTTCGTATATAATAAAATGACTAATTTGGAATGGTAAATTAGTTAATAATTGGGTAGAAAAGGAACGATAAAAGGCTCGACTACCTTCTCTATTGAAACAGGTTTTAGTGCATTGAAGACAATTCATAAATTTGTTTCCGTGCATTTGCATACGTTGCTTAATGGCTAAATTGAACATTAGCAAATAAAATTCAAAGTGTAAATATTATACCTTCGGCTGGGGTCATAAAAATATCATGACATAGAGTAGCAATAGAAGCCGAAATACCTAATATTGTAATCAATAACTATGTATATGTAAACATTTTAAAATTGAACTAAAAGTAAAAAATACCAGTAATGACGTTTTCATTTTTGATAAGATAGTTCAATTTATTCTTGGAATATTCATAACCAGTAAAATAACAAGCATGAGCCGGAAGAGCACCACAAACAAGAGCCGGGTAGCCCTTCATAAGTCCTCCGATTCCATTAGATTTTAGTAAATTTGATAAACTTTTAACCACTCCAATTTGTCTGTAGTTTTTTCCGTGAGTAATACTTTGCATTCTAGTCTAAATATGTAACAATTAACCAAATGTACGATACTTAATCAATGTACGAAATATCAAACCTTTATAACATCAACTGGAAACATTACAGAATGTTCCATCACACCAGATATAGCTCCAGCCATAAGAAATTTTGAAAATTTAATGTTTCCTTTGTAATCGAGTTCGTATTCCATTATATTCGATTGATATTAAATTGAAGAATTACAATTGATATTGACAACAACAAAATATGTAGAATTTAACTTTAATTTACATTTTGTAATAAAATATACTATAGATAGATATTATTTGAAATTCAAAAAGAAGACTATAATTTGATTAATTATGAATCTTGTTTCAAGGTTTCAGATTTTAGAAAATACATTTTTATTTAAATATAATGAACGTTGCTATAAACAAGGTTTATTTAACTTTTGTAAAGTTGTATAAAAAATGAACAAATATTACACACCACATGAAGTATCTCAGGTTAGTTGCAATACTGTATTTATTGAAATTTTTATTAGCATAATGAAGCTAAAGATTTGTGGCTTAGTTTTTTGGGTAAAGTATACAATTTGACTGAATTTTGTAAAATCAACAGTGACAATATTTTGACAAAACTATTAATAATGGCTGCAGGTACAGATATTTCGCATTGGTTTGATCCTGAAACAAAATCTTTAAAAACATTTATTGACCCAAAAACGGAATTAAATTTGCATTATTGTCAAAATGGACGTGTAATGCACGTCGAACCTCCATACCCAGACAGTTCATGGGATAACAATTTTAAACGTCCCTGGTGGTTAGATTTGTCATTTGCCATTGGGATTCTTACAAAAAAAACTAGACAAATTGTTATTGTAAATACACTTACCAGCCAGAAACACATTATTGAGGTTTGTTCCGAAGAAACTATGTATGATATTTTACAGCGGTACCTTGTTTATAATTCTCATGCTAAATCTTATACGTGGAAATACAATTTGGTTGATTTGGACATGAATAAAACTCTAGAAGCAAATGGTGTGAAAGATGAAGATGAAATATTTTATAAATTATCTATTGATGATGACTTATATATACCAAGCATTCATTTGTATTTCAACGATGATTTAACTGAAGATTGAACATATTAAATGTATTTCTTTAATTTATAATCCGTACATATATTTACTTCCCTTTTTAATGTGAATTTCTGTTCCAAATTCTTCATTTTGCTTAATTTTAATATATTTACTTTTACATAAATCTAAATTAAAACAATAAATAAGTTGAAATTTAAAATTACACAAGAGGGAAACAAAGGTAGTGGCAGCTTCGATCCTGGAACTCTTTATTGAGCACAATTCGTCAAATTTCAACGATTTAGAGTACATTAAAACAGAATTAATATTTCTAATACATTATAAATTTAAGAAATATATTATTTACAATTTTAAACTATCAATTTTGTTCAAAACGTAATGTTGACTAAACATTGATATGTCTTCATTTATTTGGCTCTCAAAATCAGTCGTTAGCGTTGATATTCTTTCGCCCATTTCAGGTGTATGATCAAAAGGCATTTCCAATTGTATCCCTTCAATATCTCTAAGAATTTATGATATAACAACATTTAAAAATCGCAACAAATGTAATGCATACTCAAAGATTTAAATAGATAATATTTTTGTACAAACACCACAAAACTCTACCGAGGGTGGGCTTTTTTGATTCAATTACAAATATTACTTTTAATTAGTACGAAAAAATAAAATCTTGAATAAAAATGCTACTATTTACTAATCTAAAGAGTAAATACCACTTAATCCAACCCAAAAGAAAAAATTCAGTTTTAGCAAATCTCAAGAATAAAGACAACATAATCCTTTAGCAATTCCTCTCTTTCTATTTTATTTTTTGGTTAGTTATTTGATAGGTATTAGAGTCTAAAGGAGTGGTAACACGATGATTTATGTTAACTACTTTGAATGAAAGAAATATTTATAATTTTACGAATTATTTCCCAACATGGGTATTTCACTTAATTCGCTATGTCTTAGTCTGCCTTGATCCACTGAATTTTGTATCTAAATTTTTATTTATGTATATGTCGTATAGAACGTGTCAAACTGTGAAATGTACACATTCTATGGGCAAATCGAATAATGTATTTCAATAATGACTCGTAGAATATGTACATTTCATGGATAAGTCCTAGAATGTGTAACATTTATATTTTAATTTTAGTTTAATTTTGGGTTTTAGAAATTTTTTTTTGAACAAAACTTTATGAGTTTCTTTAGAAATTTTTTTGAACCAAATTTTAAGGGGTGTTTCTTAGAATTTTTTTAAACCAAACTTTCAGATAGGTTTTAAGATTTTTTATTAACCAAACTTTCAAGAGCTTTTTAAAATTTTTTTGAACCGAAACTTTAAGGTTGTTTTTAAGTTTGGTTCCAAAAAAATTTTTAAAGCCCAAAATTATAATATAAATGAAAATTTTACACATTCACATATGAAAACGACTGGTCCGTGTAATGTGTACATTTCACAGTTGTTATGTTCAGAGGCGGATCCAAGAGGCTAGTTAATGGGGTGCGAGCGAAGCGAGCAATATATTTAACAACTATAAATATATAAAAAAAATTTAAGGCGTCTCTTTTAATATCAAGGCGACTAGTTTGATTTTAAAGCGTCTCTTTTAATTTTATTTAAAGGTTGTAATACAATAGTTTCCAAATTTGTATTTTTTCGCATTAAAAAAAAAAATGATCAGCACAAAAAAAAGAGAAATTAATTTTGTTCATTAAATAATTCTAAATCAATTAGGTCCAGTATTCTTGGATAAAGTATTGTAAATTCATTAACCAACATTAACATTACAACATTAATTAAAAATTTAGGGGTGCAACTGCACCTTCTGCACCCCAATAATCCGCGCCTGATGTTTTTAATATAAATTACTGTTGAATTTGAGTTATTCATATTTGTAGGGCGGAAAGTTTTAGCTTCGAGGGCCTTTTTCCACATTAATTGTAATCCAGGATGTTCAAATTCTACAATACTTTGATTACAATGAAATAAAATCACTGGAGTATAAGTCAATTTGTTAAGTTTTTTTTGTAAATGGTCGCTTTTGTAAAAGATTTTGTCAAAATTATTTTACATACATTAATTTTTTTAGCTAAAATTTTAAAGGATTTTTAAGATTTTTTATTAACCAAACTTTCAGGGGGATTTTCAGATTTTTTTTTAACTAAATCTTCATAGGTGTTTTGAAAATTTTTTTAACCAAAATTTCAAAGGGGAGTTTTAAGATTTGAAATTATTATCTTATTAAATATAATTTAGGTTATTAATTAATCAATTAAGATCAAAAAATGTATAAAAATAACCAATAATTGGATTGGAAAGTAAACTTTTTGAAGAATAATATTCCTGAATGAAAGGTATCTAAATAGAAAATTGAAGTTTTACTGAAAAAAATCTTAACCTCTATAATGCCATCAGAGATAGTATTGAATTGTTTATAAAAATCTCCTTCCGTCAACTGTAACTTTGTATCTATAATAATTTTCTTGCGTCTTTTCGGTATTTTGTATAATGATTTTTCTTGTAACATTGAAACTTCTGCATTATCATCTTGGCCAATGTGTGCAAAATGTAATGTACGAGCATTATTATAAAATTGAGAATCCTCATTAGACAGCAGTTGTTCATTTCTTTCCATAATTGTTTCCATATTATCTTGAAAATATGTGTCCATATTTTGATATTGTGGTGTATTAGGTATGTCAATTGTAGCACTATTATAATGTATATGTTTTATAGATTTTATGTCAGTAGTTCTTAAACTAGGGTCCGCGAAATATTTTATACTACAATTGTACGTACAATCTACGTTGTACATACATTGTATGTACAAAACATGACAATTTTAAAAGGCTCAAATTATAATAGTCTTTCCAGTCAATTTTATAGCATAAATTTCATTCTCAGAAATGTGTACCTTCAAAGTCAAAAACTCAAATTACCCTGGGAAGCTTTGGTAAGCCAAAATTTTTGAATTTAAAAAATGTTGACGTACATTAACAGCTAAGAATAGTTTTTATTTATTTCCTGAGAATTCAAAAATTTAGATTTCAATCTCAAAAATGGACTTGTTTCCTTTATACTATTATCAAAATGTTAGTGTACTAAGTTATAACTATATTAGAAATATGCTTTATAAATTTTTAATTATACATTATGTTAGGTAAAATATGGGGTCTATGAAGTTTTAAGTTTAAGAACCACTGATATATTATCCTAACTTATATAAATTTTATTATAATTTACTTTGATGGGGTTTCAGATGTATCCAATGGGTATTTTTTGAAAATGTTTGCTTGCATTGAATTCAAAGACTGATCAATTTCGCTGATCTGAATTATATTTTTGTAAATTTGTAATTAACATTTATTAGTTTAATAATGGTTATCAAATCAAGACCATATTGTACTGCTACTAACAGCGAACCATTTTTATCAAAAATATTATTATTATTTATATATTTTAGACTTATATCATCTGAAATACAAATGTGAAAATCATACCACAATTTCAGTTTTTAATATTTGCGTGTAATTCTCTGTAGATATTTCTAAATATTATTAAATAATATGTACTTGTAAATTTCACAATTTTTTAAATTAAAAAATAATTAAACACAGCTATTCCAATTTTGCAATCAATCTAAAGGGTTGTCAAGAATCGATAATACTAACTTATTTTACATTTCAAAATTTTTAAATTTACAAAATTTGTTAATAAGAATAGCCTCAAATTTCATTGCGTAATGATCCAAACTCTGACTAATCGGTTTGGAAAATTTTAATTTACAAAGTATATATTTTATGTATATGTATTTAAAATAAAATATAAATAAGTTTGATAAATTTCTCCGGGGACACCCGTGAACGATATTTTCATCAGAGACAGAAATTACCGCTATACCAGCGGTTCCCAACATACTTCACAGTTGGTACCCCTAAACTGAAAAAAATAAATTCGTACTCTATAATAATTTAAGTTTAGCCAACAGTAAAATTGAATTAAAAAAATTGTATTAAAAATTTAAATTGTTAAAACTCTACTTGACCAAAAATGGATATCTGAAAAATCGTTAATCATTGAATTGATGATATAGGGACATACACATAGTTAATATGCAACCTTAAAATCACAGATACTATCAAATAGGTGTAAATACATAAGGAACTAAGTATATCACGACAAATTAATTTTTATTTTCAATTATTTTTGGGAATCTTAAAAATATCTAATTTATGAGTCATAGTACCAGACAAGTTGGTAGACAAAAAAATTTATGGAACCCATTAAATCGCCTGGTAACCGTTGCGCTATACCATATATATCATTGTTCAAAATTACCATTTAGCATGGAACTTACATCATTATTTTCTAAGACATTTAACGCAATGGTTGACCTCTAAATTATAATGTAATGTAAATATTTTAATCATCTCAATCTCCTGACTACAGAATGTGTAAAGGTAATGGTCATTAATCATCCGAAAATTATTATAAACCATTTTATATCATAATTACGGTCATTTGGTTTATAAATTGTCAATATGAAATTAACATAAAATAGTCAAAATACAAAATATTATGCAAATTCGATATTTACGATATCTGCTCTATGATACATCGATACACGACTATGTCAATGTATGAATTATATTCACAATGCAAAATATGATGGTTAAATTAATAAACACTAACCTTTCTTTTTCGAACTATTGGAGTTCTCGGGTAATTAGTTTCTTTAGGTTTCCTATAATTAATTATTTAGTCAACAAATATAAAATTAATTATAGTTTTATATTGTAAAAATCAAAATAAAATTTTTAAACAATATTCAATACACAAAATGTATGAATATTATATAAATAATGAATATATATATATATATATAAACTAGTGTTTATGTAAACCAGTAGGTCTGGATCGCTTTCTTAAACCAAAAATTCAACTACAGTAATTATATATATTTTTAAATATCCGTCTATAACAGGGGTCCGCAACCTTTTGCATCTCGTGGGTCACTTTTTTTACATCAAAAATTCTATTGGCTATGTTTTGAAAATTTACACATGATAGATTTCAATTTTAACTAAAGAAAAACAGTTCCAGTATATTCAACAAAATAAATTCCAGAGCGATATGAAAATTAAAACGATTATAATGAGCCAATTATAGTAGAAAATATTTAAAATTGTGTTTAAAAATAAATAGATTACATATTTACTCAAAGGGCACAAAATTATTTTGTTGACCACTGTTTGCCGACCCGCTCTATAATAATAATTCAATGTAAAAAAATTATATATAATTTAGATCAATAAAATTGTCTGTATTGAGTCTTTCTCAATTTTTGATATAATAAAAATTATTTTTGATTTGGAGTAATTTCTGGGATTGAAATTTTGTATATATTTATATCAACTGGAATAAGCTGTATCAGAATAATCTTTTTTTATAATTGTAGGACCGTTAATTATTTCAAATTTTATAGATACCAGAAAGTGAAAACATTGATGTACTCAGTACATTGTACTCATTGAACTACACTACGGTAGTTAAATTAAGATAAATCTAATAAGAAAACGTGTCATTCCTCGTAAATTAATATATTTGCAATTTGTTAATCATTGTATAAGTCAAATTTCATTCATTAATATGGGTCATTTATGTCCATGCGGGAGTAGTGAAGGGTTAATAAAATAGTTTCGAAATAAAAAAATATGAATACTAAAATGATTTTTTGACCGTGAAGGCGTCACTTATTCAGATTGAAATTTTTGGTGTGTGTTAACAGGATACAACTGTACGATCTGTAATTTTTTTTTAAATTCTAGAACTATTTTAATTTAAAAAAAGAAAGGGTTATCTGGGTTTTGATAGTGAAAATTAACTTTTGTGAGGTTGCCATTTATGATAATGCTTATGATTTTAGAAACTATCCTGTTTTATTTTGTTTTATAAAATTTTAGGACATGTTTTATTTTTAAAACAAAGGATAATTTGGGGTTTTGACCATGAAGGTATGCGTTTGTGAGGCTGAGATTAACGACAATGTTTATGATTTTAAAACGCGTCCCAGATTGTATGTTTTATTAACATTTCAAGTAGATTAGTTTTACACAAGGGGAAATTAAGTTTTTTACCATGAAGGACTCAAATTCAGAAACTGAAAATTATATAAAAACACACTCTGACAAAAACTGTATTAGAAATTGGGTTTTTTGAAATCCTACAACTGTCAATTTTTTTAATGAACGGTTACACACACATTCATTTTTATATAAGTAAAGGATACCTTCGATATCCTAGATTTTTTAGTAATTTCACTATGTCATCTAAATATTATTATAAGCAACAAACATCAGTATAAATCAATTATAATTGATTAAAACTATATGTTAGGCCCTAACCTAAAGAAGGTTAGGGTATCACACCCATTTAAGAACTAGGAGGGTTAGCGTGAAAATGGTGTAATTTACAGAAAAACCAATTAATATACAATTTTATTTGACAAAGATACTACTCGCTGTGGGTTCAACGAAAAACCAATTACGAATTAATATAAATATATATAATATATGTTTTATTATTTTTCAAATCAATTTGAATTTTGTTTTATTTTTATCAATTTTTCAAAGGTAAATGAATATTGTTAACTTTTGTGATGTTTCTGTCTTTCAGTAATTAAAAGGGACGATTACAAATTGTAATAATAAAGCTCCAGCATCCTGGGACACTGTTCACTTCAATATGAATCACTGAAGTTTGTGATTACTAGGCTGAATTATGTCATAAAAATAATTTTTCTTTTTTATAATTAAAAATTGTTAGAATTGTCATTGATTTCCGTTGTTTAAATGTCACTGAAATAAACAATTTATCTTCCAAGTGCGTTATTTTAATAATTTATTTTTATCCTTTTCGTTTTGAAGAATCTATTATCCGACGAAAGAACTTTTTTAAAAACGAATATTCATAAATATATTATATTGTACTATAATAAATGAACTTGTCATAAAAAGTCATATTTTTTTTTGTCAAAATGTCATAATTTTTTTAAATTTTTGGTCATAAATAAATTTCTCTATTAATAATATATTATATTATTAATAAATTAATGTTAGCGAATATCTATCGTTAATTTTTTTTGATAATTTTATATAGTTTCTTTTTTAAAAATACACACAGTTAGTGCTAATCATGCATCAAATTCTAAAATTTTTGAAAAAACGTAACACCCTATTACGTATTATTGTACATAAATATTGTATATAGTATATAATGTATGTATAATCAAGATTTTACTGTATGTAATTATTTTCTATGGAAACAGTATAAGCAAAATTATTATGTTTAAAACAAAGTGAATTTTAATATTATGTATTTAAAATTAAGGAGAATCGATTATAATAAGTTAATATAATTATTTTCATTTATATTTTTCTTTGAATAAAAATTTAAAATATTTTTCTATTACAGGGCACAATTGTAGGACTAATAGTAGATACAAAAAATAAGATTTATAGGTCCAAATTTCAAAATTTATAGGTTCAAAAAAAACTTGCCCTAGTAATAACTATCATATTTTTGACAATCAATTAAAATTATCACCTAGTAAAAACAATTGTTGTTTTTTATATATTCTAGTGGCTCCAATCATTAATTGAGATGAGAGATATAAAGAGAATCGTTGTTTACTAGTAGTCCTGTCGGATTTTGGAACGCGAACAATTACATATTCCATAATTTCATTGCTATATTAATTAATTATATAAATATTATATAATTCTGTCAATTAGGTTCTGAATAGAGTTTCAATTTTACCGACTTTTTCATTACCGGTAATTACTTTATAATACTTATAATATTTAGGAAATAATAAATATTTTTTATAATTTCACCTTGAATTTAAAAATCAAAAGAATTCAATTTCAGTACAAGTTAATATACTTTCTATGACAAAAAATTAAACACAAAAATATAATAAAAGGTTTATTTATTTACTCTTTCAGGTGCAAAATAGGATTTAAATATTTTTATAAAAATATTTTAGGGACACAATTGTCACATCAGGGGCGGCCGCCCTGCACCCCACCTAGATTCGCTACTGATACTGCCTCGTAAAGTTTAATAAAAATTGAATTTACCAAACATTTTTTAAGTCAACATTTTTGTATTCAGATTTTTTCACAATATTCGGATGAATAGAAGCTAACCTAGTATATAAATGACATGCATTTTATAAAATCATAAATAATAATAAAATAAATTAGAACCATGGATCAAGATTCGGAAATAAATATTTTTAATTAATATATCATATATTTACCATATAATACCAAATTTTCCAGATTTTCGAAGTATATCAAGATCGTAAAACATTTAAATTTAATATAAATAATTAAACAAAAAATCAAAATTTGCGCAATTGTTTTAGATAAGAATATATGATGTATTATGAAATGTACGATAACGTTTCATGGCGCGAATTTTACATTTTTACTTAATTACAGAGAAATTTTCATGTTTTTTATATTCTGTATTTATTTTTACAAATTTACATCATTAAATTGAATACCAAAAATATTCCATATTTCAAGAATCAAAGATAGATAATATATATTGAGAAATTTAAAACGAACTGAAAGTTTCAGTCTGAAACTACAGTATTCTTTCTATAACTCGCCATTATTGGGATTTAGAAAAAATTGGCGAGATAGAGAATTTAAAACTATAAAAACAGCAAATAACAGCTTTAAATTAAAGGTTTAATTGCAATAAAAATTGTAAAATTCAATACAAAATACAATATGTAACTTAACTTATTTTGAAACATGATTTTGGTTAAAGTTATTAAAACTTTTAGTTTATATTTTAAATTAATGACGAGTTATAGAGTTGGCGAGTTGTAGAAAGAATACTGTATATAAATCGGTTGCTAGCTAAAGAAAAAAATAAAAATTCACCTACAACAAAACTATTCAATCTAGACAATGCAACCATTTTTGTTTAAATTTTATGTTTGCTATCGACAATATTAATTATTTAAAATTATATTTTTTATGATGCTATCAATATTCACAAATTTATCTCATCTTTAAAATTAAAAGTACGATTCACTTATTTGTTGACTTTTGATTTTGATTTTTTTTTGTAATCTTAAAATGAAAAAAAGTGTTGATTTTTATAATATTTGCACTATATTATATGATTTCCCCTTTATTTCATACTTATTCGAGTATAACAAGTTATGATTGTAATAAACTTTATTATAAAGTCTATTGTGTCATTGTTACTTGACAACTCATAATTGTTTGTAATATAATTTATGAAACTTAAATAATTTTCCTAACGTAATTATTCAGGAATTGACACATCAATGCATATTTTTTGATCAGGATTCCAACTCATATCACATAAATAACATTTATCTTCGATTATAATCGATAATTAATAATTATTGATATCCATTGTGAATCACAATATATAAAGTTTAGGTTATTTAGTTTTTGAAAAATTTATTTATGTTTACTCTGTAAACACTATAAAATGTTGTTTAGTGAATTCAGGAAAAATTAATTTGACTGGAAATAATTAGATTTGACTGTTTTAGCTTTATCGTAAAATATTTTCCTGTAACAACAGATTTGATCCAGATTAAATAAGATTGAGTGAATGGCATCAAATTCGGATATGAATTTATCTCTATTGACTCTGCTTAATTAGATTTGACTTTCTATACTCACATCTGAGTATGAAACAGCTATTCTCACTTTTAGTGTATTTATTTAACTGATTATTGATTAAAAATCATTGATTATCTATTTGCTTCAAAATCGACTACCAAAAAGTTGTATTCTCTTGTAAACTACTCGATTCTTACACCTGATTTAATCAAGAAACTAGAATTTTACTCATTACATTAAAAAATGAGACTGCGTTTTGTCCATGCTATATTTTGGGCTTGATTTACACGTGTTTAATTTATATACATATATTTTGTATATTTTTATTTTATGATGAGATTATTGTTTTTTTATAATTTAAAAAAAGAAAATTTCCCTTATGTTTAACAATAAAAAATATGTAAATAAAATAGTATAATATATCCAAAAATAACATTATGTTAATGTTGGTTTAGTATTCACACATTTTCGTATATATTTATTAAAGCATACATATCATAACAAAATATGACTGAAAATCAAATTGCATTTTTCTTTGATATTATATCACCTTATTCTTATCTCGCCTTTGAGGTACATTTATGAATAATTATTTTTATAGGTTGACCGTGATTATATATTTTAAATTAAAAAATATGTGTATTACATTATTATGATATGATTTATAAAAATTAATTTTAGCGCCTTTGCAAATTTAAAAAAGATTATAATTTTGTCATTGATTTCACGCCCATCAACTTGGGACATGTCATGTTTTCTGCAAGTAAATATAAAAAATTATAAATTTTAACATACATGTAGACATGGTATGGCACCCGAAAATGAAAAATAGGTCCCTAAAATTTTTTAGCAGTATTGTGGATATGCATACATTATATGTATGTAAGTTTAATTAACCCTTTGAGGAATGCATTATGTGAAATTATTGCAATGATCGCATTTTACATGCATTCTGTAAATTATCATTCTTAAAATGTATCAACAATTCCTCAAATGATTAACATTGTTGACATTCCTGAAATTGTTTTAATGATTATAATAATAATTAACTTACAATTAATTGATTGTATAAGTAGATAATTTTTTTTACAAATATTAATTAATGAAATTAAATGTATGGTGACGTAGAAGATGTACGAACCACAAACCTGCCGATTTGCAGCGAAAATAATGTGTGCATTGTCGATTCATTGAGTAATTAAAAAATATACTAAGTACCTGAATTTTTTCAACAAAATCAAAAAAACAAGATTTTACGGAAATTATGAGTAAAAACTAAAGATGAATTTAAAAAATATTTATAATTTTTTTGTAAACCACTATGGAATCACTGGAGGTGATGTCGATTATCTGTTCTTAAATAAGGATTTTATTATGCTGTAGTAATTTTAGTATTAATAATTTAAAATATAGATAATATTCCTTCCACTTTTTGTCAAAATAAATTTGATTATACGATTCTAGACTTGGAAAGACAATTATCGTTATACAATATTGAATATAACACTGATTTAGAGGTAATTTTAATTTTTTTTAAAAATATTTTCATGCAACTAAAAATTATACATTTTGCCACATAAATATATAATAAATTGTATGGTTAATAGAATATTAACAATATTTATAATTAATTAATCATATTTATCGGCATACATATTTTAGAATATTGAAAAAGTTTTCGAAAAAAGCACTCAACATGCAAACATTTTACTTATATTTACAAAATTGAAATACCCTGATAAGATTGAAGATACAGTTCGAGAAATTTGGAAATCGTTTTTTGTACAAGTAAATTTTTGTGATATTTATTATTTTACTGGTATATTTATGAATTATCCTTACTTGTATAAAGTAAAATGGTTAAAAATCTATGTCTGTTTATGATGAATATCCGTCATGAATTTAAAAATCATCACAGAATGTATGTGTGTTACCGTTTATTTTAATAATTACCAGTCTTAGAATTTTGTAAAGTCCACATTTCAATTACAGTTTTTTTCGCCATTTATAATAAGATAAATTTTAATTTCCCAAACTCACATCTTAAGGGTCAAAACTCCCAATTGTCTTTTTTTTAAAAATCAAGCGAGTCAGTGAATAGTAGAATTTTTATCATATAAGTTAGATTGATGAATTTCTTAATTATTACAAAAAAGGGTAATTTGGGGGTTTGGCCGTGAAGATAAAGATTTTGAAATTGAAAATTATCATTATGTGATGAATTTAAAACTGTCTATCAGAATGTGTATTTTTTATAATTCTAGAACGGGTTTGAATTTATTAAAAAAAACAATTTGGGTGTTTGACCTTTAAGGACTTAATTTCTGAATGTCAAAATTTTAGTTATAACAACATTCTCGAAAAACTGTTATAGAAATATATAATTTTTAAAACTTTAATACTGTTATTTTCTTAAATAAACGATATCAGCTAGACAGACAAACAGACATAAATATTTAACTAAATGGGGGGAAAAATTTCTATTTCTTTAAAAATAAAAAAATTGATGAATCTTATATATGGCAAGAATATTGAGAAAAAAAGTCAGATTTCAAATTCAAGATGCATTTATTATCAGATAAACTACTTCTCAAGGCAATATATCGTTTTTTGAATTGTCAATTAAAATTTTTCTAAAAGGCCGCAGATGCCCATCCCTGAATAGCTTACTAAGTAAGCTATGAACTGAAATTTAGTAACTTTTAAATTTTAATATATAGTTACTTTTTTTAGAATAACAATATAGCAGATATATTAATATTAAAAAAGGTATGGTTTAATAAAATTAATGGAAATACGTATTTATATAATATTTTAATTGATGTTGTTACAATTTGGCACCCGTTTTTAGCAGTGATATAAAAAATGAATATATATCAATATATTATAGATTATCATGCAGAAATGAGGTTACCTCTCCGTAAAATATCTTTAAAAATTCATTAACCGGTTCAATTATTTAAACTAAATTTATTATATTAATAATTATTTGAATTTAATCTTTTTTTAAATTTTTTTTAAAAAAACTGTTTTAATAACAAATACTTTTACTATGGTCTTTCTTATCTTTTAAATTTTTAAACTTACCATGTTGGACCGTTACTTATCAATTACTTGTACTTGTAATTTTCTTAAATTAGAACCTTTCCTTCGAGGATCGATAGCGGCATACATATTGTATTAATAATTATAATTATTAAAAGCAAGCGCTAATCAATATGAGAGCTATTATCTGTCAAAAATTAAAAAAACGATCAATTTAAATTATATGCTACCATATTTCTTTTTAGGTTGTTTGTTAGTTTGATTAAATTTGTATATTTTCAGGATATTACAAAATTATTATAGAAAATTTAAAAGGCTCCTAAGATATTATGGTATAAAAAAATAAAATATACTACAATGTATATTTTAAAATACATGCTCAAAAGGAATGCATCTTGACTAAAAAATTAATAACAGTACATGGTAAGGTTCAGAAAATAAAATTCTATCGAATGTGCGTAAACAAAATGCGGTTAGAATTTAAAAACATGAGTTAATTATTAAAATATATAATTAGTTGTGTTAATTTATCAGAACATAGATATAAAGCACCGTTTTGTGGTTATAATTTGCAATTTATTAATACCATAAATGTATAACGTTAATAATAATTTAATTCCTAACGCCGTAACATTTTATGCGTATTTTGAACCAAATTTATAGTCATATTTTTTGCACGTAACGCCGTGACGGTTTTAACTGTATATGTAGGTTTTAGTATTTACTTATATGTAAAATAGTGCAAATAGCCATGTTACACGCTGTCATACGCACATTTTAAGTCTATCTATGAGTATGAGTCTTAGATATTATTTTCTGTAGGTCACTTATATTGAAATATTAATTTATTTATTATTATTTGAAATATAAAAACTTTAGATTGCACGAAAATTGAATTTATTAGAAAGAATTAAAATTGAAGAAATTATTGAAAATGAAGAATATATTAAAATTTACAAAGAAAACACTAATCAACTTTTAAAATTAGGAGTAATGTTTACTTTTTTAATCCTTACTATATAAAATAAGTTAAAAAATTATATAAACAGATATAAATAATAAATAATGTAGGGATTTGGAGCACCTCATTTCTTGGTCAACAATACAGATTTTTTTTGGGGTTCCGATCGATTCGAATCTATAAAACGTGTTTTGAAAAAATAAATTAAAAAAATATTAATAAATTGTAATGTTTGTATTAAAAATAAATTTTTTATTATGATTATTATCTTTACATTTGGCATGTTACAGTAATTGTTTGTGATTGTATTTGTTGTAAAAATACATGTTTAATGGTACATTTAAAATTTAAATGCATTTTACATATATATTGGCAACAATGTTTTGTTTTCATTGCCATTACACTATTTATGAATATTATTTCTGTTAATATAGTCAGTATCAATGAAAGAAAACTGTACAGATAAAAAAATTGAACAAAAATTGGCAGAAATTAAAAGTTTGGATGAAAAATTACATGTATCAAATACATTACTGAAAAAAATTCAAATGGAACGATTTCAATCGGATGAAAAGTTTCCCAAATTTCATTCATTATTATTATTATCGTATTATCTTACTGTTCTACCGTGTACAAATTGTAATTTTATAATTGTAGCTTGGTTATTAAAAATTTTTATTATTTTCAATAATGGGTAATTTGCGGTTTTGGGTTTGAGCGAAAAGGTGCAACTTTATTTGCATTATGATTGAAAAACTGTATTATAATCTTTTTATTTTTTAAATTCAGTGACTGATAATTTTTTTATATATAAAATAAGGAAAAACTTGGTTTTTTAAACATGAAGCTGTAAATTGTGACAGTGAAATTTATCTTACTTTCTACGGTTGTAAAAATTTAAAATATTTAAACTTAAATTATATTTTCGAATAAATGGTTACATACAGACCGACACACCAATTTAGTAACTTTTATTTTATTTTAATAAAGATATTAAGGTAATTACAATGATGTGAAAATCGTGAACAATGCATAATTTTTATTTTATGCTACGATTCCCAGTTTTTAGTTTATATATTCCTCACTTTTTGAAATTTCAATTAAACTGATATGTGATAATTCGTATTTAAAACTTATTTTACGAGATTTTGTTTAAAATTTATTTATACATATTCTAATATATTAAATATATATTAATTTAATAGATTATTAAAATCATTGGAAAATATTTCGGGGAAATTGGCTTCAATAATGTCAAATAAATTTAAAGAATGCGTAAATCACTTTAAAACTCCAACAAATAAAAATTATGAAAATAATTGTGAATTTTTACAGTCTACCGAAATTCAATTGTACACAAAAGATAATCCTATCAAAAAGAAAACTATCGACAATGAGAATAATGTAAAAAACGAAAACAAAAAAGTTTACGAAAAAAATTTCATCACTAGAAATAAAGAGGTAATTTAAAAAAGTATCACAAATTATTGTGGAAAGAGTGAATTGAACTTATGTACAAATTATAATTTAAAATTAAATCAAAATAGTTCACCTACTTATTATTTTTAACACTTTTTATATGGTTTGCGAAACTTGACACACAAGATAAATCGATAGTGAACACCAAACAAATGTGGTATTTAATAATATTACATGTGTTGATTTATTTTTTCATTTTGATCAATTTTTTATGGCCCATCAAAAAGGTAAGTGATAAGAAACGTTGCTGAAATATTACAATTACATTCTGTTTTACGATTAATATTACATTTTTAAGGTTTTTTCTAAATATCGTAAATACCTGCGAACCGGCATTTGGGAAGCACTCACCTAGGAATGATAATAACTATTATAATTCAATGCATCTTAGCTTCTAAAAGACACAAATAATGTAATAAAAATGACTGAATATGAAAAGCAAAGAATACAATATTTGTTATCGGATATGGAAGACGATCAAGAAAAAAAATCTGATGAAGCTTGCTATGTAAGAATTTACAACTCATTTACTAATTTTTAATTATCAAAATTCTTTATATGATTTTAAAAATGTATTTTGGGCTTAAATTTAATGATTTGAATATACATTATGCACAATACAACATTATCTGTACTTATATAATATGCTACGCAATATTTGTTTGTGTGTGTGTTCTATTTTATTGAAATAACTACCAGTCTTAGAATTTTATAAAGTCCACATTTCAATTACAGTTTTTCCAATGTATTCGCAAAATAAATTTCAACATCCCAAACTCACATCTTACGGTTCAAAAACCCCAATTGTCCTTTTTTTGACAATCAAACAAGTTAAAGAATTTAAAAAATATATACGCTGATACGGATTTTATAATCATGAACATTATCATAAATTTAAATTTAAAAAAATATCTTCAGGGCCAAAACCCCAAATTACCCTTCTTTTTTTAATGAAAACGGAATGAAATAATAAACATTAATATTATTTTTATATTTATTACAATTCTTTTTAATATTGGTAAAATTTGCCTGAAATATGTTTATAAAGTGAAGATTCGGTTAATTATTAGGCATATTGAAAATGACAATAGGTTTTTATAATTTTATTTTTTCTGGAATTTATGCTATATATTACAATTTATAGGATTGGACTGTTTTGACTTTATTTTTAATATTATACACACATTTTGTCCAATAAATTAAAAAAATATGATAATAATTGTTTTTAAAATTCTTTACGCAAATGTTTCCAAACAAAAAATTAAGATGGAATAATCACTTTAAAGTAGTAAGTAATGTGATATGATGTTCCACCTGAAGCAAATTTGGAAACCACTACTTTAAAAGATTGATACAGTGAATGGTATGTAGTAGGATTTTTAAGTTGGATTTTCCACGTGAATTTATGTTTTAAGTATAATAAAAAATGTGCCGTCGATAGAGCTAGGTCCTGTTTGTACGTAGTACATAACAGTCAACCTAGTCATGTATAATTTTTAATTCATTTTATTAGAAAATCGCCAATTTACCAGAAAGGGTATTTGAATATGACAATAAGAATGAAACTACAGTAAGTGAAATATCAAAAAGATTGGAGATTTTGAGCAATAAAAGAAAAGAATCAGAGTTTTCTTTTCAATCTGATTTAAATAAAACATCCGATGAAACTAGTAGTTATATTGATAATTTATCGACAATTTCGTTAAATACCAAAACACCAAGTTCGACAGATAGCAATTTTGAAAGTAAATATTTAAATAAATTCATTTTTAAAATAAAGAAAACTCGTAATCAGTACATTTTATCCAAAAATGTACTAAGAATGTAAATTAAAATCAATATATTAATTAAAATTAATTAATTTAGATAATGAATCATCACATAGAGACATAAATATTCAATCATTTATAGAAAATAAATTAAATAAAAGAAAATTGAAAGAAATTGATTATAAACTATCTAAAGTTTATGAAGAAATCGAAGACAATGTAATAATTAAATACCACTTTTTAAACATTATAAATTATATAGTTTGAACATTCTAATATGAATAGAAAAGATTTGGTGTCATTACTAGAATCAATAGACAACTATAAGAGGTATTTTTCTAATTTTTTTTTATTTCTAATAATGATAATTTACATAGAGAAAAACCAGAAGAAAATTGCACCAAGTTATCGCAATACATTTTACCATCTCATCAAATTGATAAATTGTTAAAAAATCCTAGAGCTACAAGCAATTATTTAAAATTTTAACAGTTTAAAACATTTTAAAATGTACTTTTAATTAAATTTTAATTATTTAATTTTCAACTAGACAAACCAATTCAATTTTATAGACATTTGTTGTATCTGATTTACAGGATATGTTAAAACTTGTATTAATTTCTTGATTAACTTTGGTGTTTATAGGTGGATTCCAACTAATTTTTATTTTTTGTTCTTGACCTTTTTCTAATGAGCCCTAATTTAATTTATTGGTATAATATTTAGTTATAAAAAACCTTAATGTTATCAACTGTTAATCCATAATTAGCAAGATTGTTCATATTGTCACAGAACCAGTCTCCAGTCTAAAGTAGATATTAAATTTATTTATAACAACAATTATTTATTTTTTTTAGCTTGACTGTTAAGTACTTCGTACAAACAGCACCTAGCTTTGCCGAGGGCGAATTTTTTATTCTATAAAAGAAAATACAATAATAAAATCTAACTTAAAAATGCTACTCTTCATTATTATCAATACTTTTCAAAACAAAGGGTAATTTATTGTTTTGACCTGAAGAACTCAAATTCAGAAAAATCAACATAAATCAACATCCCATACGAAAAACTGTATTAGACATTTTGTTTTTTTAATTCTACGACCGTTAATTTTTTAAATATACGGTAACACACACAGACATTCAATTTTATATAAGTAAACGATATACCTTTTTCGCAATGGTACTTGATTTGACACAACCCACAATTATATTTTTTGAAACATGATTGAACAAATTATTTTCTATTCGACTAAAAAGTTTCAATACGATGGGTTCATTTTCCTTGGCTACAATATGTTTTGATTCAGATTCTGAGGGTATATTTATATTTATTTTTCCAATGTTAAATTCATCTAAATTGAAGTCATCGTCGTCTTCATTTTCGAGATATATAAAATTCGATTTCACTTTACCAAACAAGTTTATATCTATTGATTCTTTCTATGCAGTTCATGTAAAAATTATTAATAATTTTTATACCTGACCGCCTAATGTTATTTTCATAATGTCGGCATAACTGTTACTGATATGATCAGCTGAGAAAGACAGACACAACGTTTTTTCTTCACCTATTAAAATTATATCGATTCAGTAACATAGGTCGACAACCCATTGCGTCATAATTATTCAAAAAAATTTATTTCCGTATACAACAATGGCAAAAGGTGAAAAAATGTTTACAATAGAACCGCGCAGCGATAAAAATGACTACAAAAATAAAAACAAAACTACAAAAATAACTAGAAAAAATGTAGTACTAAAAGGTTGTCCATAATGTAATTATATACATACCAGCCTTCAAACAATCAATTTTACAGGGTATAACATCAAATACAGGAGTTCCATTATAATTTTGAACTCCAACATTATATTTTTTACACTTTACAGTATCTTGAATATAAGGAGGTAGTGTTTGGCTATAACTATAATGAGTAATTTTTTGACTGGCTATTTCTATACTCACGCTTGTATTCAAACGCGATTTATTGCATATCTGAATATTATTAAATATTAATCTTATGTATTAAAAAAATGATAATAAAAATTACTGTAAAATACTGTTCTTCATAATCATTTTCTAACAGAGGACCCATTCGATATTGATCGGTTAATGATATTTCAAGAAATGGTTTAACACATTCAGCCTTTATGGCAACATTGATGCTATAATTTTTGCAAAACATTTTGAAATATTCTTGATACTAATCAATGTTTATTATGCATGTATATTTTTATCTAATAAAACCTTTCCTTCTTTGGTGGGATGAAAATTGAATTTTATAGACATGATTTCATTGGGCATCATTTCAGAAAGTGTATTTAACATTTCAAATGGCCCCGTTGGATTTAATATGGAGGAATGTAACTAATGACAATATATTTATAAATAATGAAAAATTACATGTATCACTTCTTTATTAATATTTTGTATAGTTAAAATTTTTGATTTAGTTATTCCAATAGGAATTTCTTCAAAATCAACAGTATTATTTGTACCACCTGACAAAATTGTTATTGCTGGTCGAATTATTGGACAATTTAGTCGAACATAAAGAGTGTGTTCGAATCTAAATTAATATTAAAATAATAATTATTTTTTATATTTAAAAATTAAAATATGCAATGAGGCATTACAAACATTTTCCAACGTCTCCTTTTTCACAATCTCCAAGAGTGATAAAACATGGAATACTGTACATTTTTACGTTTTTTTCATATTTCTTAATAAGTCGTAAATAGGCTACACTTCGTAAATTATCATTAGATTTATGCAATTCCGATTTTTTAAGATTAGATTCTTTGCTAATTAGTACCATTTCTTTTTCAATGTCCGATTCCAAGATTTTTGGTATAAAACGAAATCTTATTGTTTTTTCCTAATTTAATAATAGTTTACTTTATACATTGTGTATTAAAATATTAATATCATGATTATGAGAAAGTAAAAAAATTTGTCATTTTATTTTTTAATAGTGCTAATGGTCAGTGATCATTAGGAATGGGAATTAATTGGTAAAAATAACTGAAAGTACAACTATTTGACTCATTGTTGAAAAATTATTTGTAAATTAAATATATTATTATTATAAGATATCTCTATCTTTGTATACTACAGGGATAGGTGCACTCGAGTATAATTCAATCGAAAAAAATTTTCAATAATATTAACTCTTTAAAGATGAACTAATACTTACACACTTTGGATATATGACTCCAACAATAGGAGAAATAGAAATTGGAATATCTTTTTCAAGTTTAAATTCGTAAGAAATGGGACCAATCGGTAATGGCTTACCTATAAGATTCATTAGTAAAATTAAATACTTGTCATTTATTTGAATTAATTACCATTTGCAATTCGGGGGAGAGGGTGGGTAAACTGATTTAGACTGACATGATGATTAATTAAATGAACTTTTTCAGTACAGATATCACCAACTGCAGTTGCAGCAAATTTGATAAAATTATAAGAAAATCGAAGTGGTGGCAAAACTCCTACACCTGTAATGTTGAACGAAAAGCAACTAAATATTAATAGTCAAATAAATTCACATAACAAATTACCGATTAAATAAATTTTTTATTTTAACTAGATAATTGTACTTTGTTGCACCTTTTGTCGTTAAAATAATATCCAATTTCATTTCTTGTTGAGGTAATAATGTTCCAAATCCATCATTCGGTTGTACTTCCAAATACTATTTGTTTATACATAATTAACAGTAAATAAAATATATATATACAATTTATATAAAATTACTGAAGGTAAATTGACAAATCCATATTTTTGAGGTAATATTGACATATTTGTAAGTGTGAATGGTGCAATAACTGATTCGTCGACTGTGCAATGTCCAAAATCTATTAAATCTGGTTTAATGATAATATCACATGTAGTTAATATTGCAATCAATTTGAAAGTTACATGTCGCTTCTAAATGTATATTTCGTATAAATTATAATTGAATTATATGCATTGAGATTGAGCCTAGTTTAGAAGGGTATACACATAAAAAAGAGTTACTTAAAGTGACCAAAACCAAGAGAGATTATTTTGTTATCATTATTAGAAAAATTGAAATTAAATTTATAATAAAAAGTAAGTAACCTGATTTGGTACAATGATAGTAATAGTAGCTTCAAATGATGATTTTTCTGAGTCAACAAATTCTTTCAATTCCAACAAAGACTTACTAAATTATTACAAAATTGATAGAAAATTCAATTGTACTCTGGAGTAAATTTAACTTGAGCTTTAAATGAATTATCCGTTTGAACATATCCCTTCGTCGGTAAAACCTCCAAATATTTTTTAAGTTTATCGTTAAAAGCAAATGATAATTTCAAAGCCGATTTTGCTCTAATTTGTTTTATTGGTATTATGATTATTTCTAACCTGTTATGTATTGTAATTGTATCTTGAAAGAGTCTATTCAATGTACATATCCTAAAATTTAAAACGTCTCGATCTGTCCAAACTGGAACATCAATCGATGTACCACGAGTCGTAAAGCTTAACTGGGAAAGTATTATATAAATACCATTATTAAATTGATAAATTAAAATATACTTTTTGTTTGTACTCGTCCGAGATTACTATAAAATCTGATATATGTAATCCAACAAAATTTGGTTTCCACCAAATGGTTACATCTACGGTAGAATAGGCGTCAACATATAAACTCTAGTAATTAAAAATTATATAAAGTATTATACATATTGTATATTCCTACATACATTCAGTCAGCCTGGCCAATTATAGTTTTTAAATTGTTGAATAATTCATATATTAATCATTGAAAACGTTATGTTTGTATTATATGTATAATATTTCTATATATAGGCTAATCCCTATATAACGGAATTCGTCATTAACGGAAAAAAATCCTGATTAACGAACTGAGAATTTTTCTAAAGTATAAAAATTCCAAAGGAATGAATTATATAGATTTTCACCTATATTTATTTATTGGAAATGTGTAGACGTTCAATGCACATTTTTTTTAAATTGTAGGATCAATATTTAAATTTTTATTTTTTATTTTAATCGAAATATTTGAAAAGTATTGGTTGATAACTATTAAAAATTATTTTTTACTTGGAATGCGTAGATTTCTGAGGTTAAAATTTTGTATTTATATCAACTGGAATAAGCTCTATCAGAATAATCTTTTTTTTTTAATTTTTGGACCGTTAATTATTTTACATTTTTTGTTTTAATAAAATATTTCGGAAAAAAAATATATGAATACTGAAATGCTTTTTTGACTGTGAAGTCGTCACTTATTCGGATTGAAATTTTCTGTGTGTGTTAACAGGATACAACTGTACAACCTGTAATTTTTTTGATATTCTAGGGCTGTTTTCAAAAAAAGGAAGGGAATTTGTGGTTTTGGCCCTGAAGATATATTTTTTTAAATTCTCTAACTCGTTTAATTTAAAAAAAGACAATTGGTGTTTTTGACCCGTAAGATGTGACTTTGGGAGGTTGAAATGTATCTTATTATCACTCGGAAAAAACTTTAATTGAAATGTGGACTTTATAAAATTCTAATACGGGTAGTTATTTAAATAAAGCTGAATACACACAGACACACACACAAACAAAAATCGCGTAGCATATTATATACAATAATATATATATGTAAGTAAGAATAATAGTATGTTTGTATTATTATAATTTTATATTTTTATCGCTTTTAATCTTTACACATTTTCGAATATCGGTGTGTTTCTTCGTATCTAAATTTAAGGTGCGCCAAAGTTTTTATTTATTTCAAAATGCGCTTGAAGCAAAAACGGTTAAAAAAGACTGTACTACATAATAATATATAATAATGTATATAATAAGATTTAATAGTGTAATATACTAAATGTACGCAGTAAAGATTGGGAAACACTGATATAAAGCCAATGATAAAATAATTGCCTTTTCTGAAATACATTTCGAGTGATGCTCCTATGACACAGGATACTAACATAACGATATCATAATAAAATATGTGGAAATTTTAAAATAGAACGAAAGTATGACAAAGTATAATAGCTAAACATAAATTTAAAGGATACATATTTCGATCAAAAATTTAAAGTTATTGGTCAAAAAGCGGCTAGTGATTATATACCAGAGAGTGCGAGTAAACTAGAGTCAATTAGTAATATGAATATACCGAATGGTAATGTAAATGTTATGTTTTGATTTTTTAAGAGACACTTTAATGTAGGTAATTAGATAATACCTTTGAATTATCATCCAAAAAGAAATTTTCGTTTTCAAAATTCAATTCATTCGTTTCATCCCTAGTACCAGAATCCGACTTTTCAGTTTCATTTTCAGACTCATTAAAAACGGAATTAGAATTTGAAAATTTTGTATTTGATAAATTTGAATCAAAAGATTTGCTTAAATTTGATTTTTGACTTTCTTTGCATTTGCTAGATTGACTTTTACTTTGTGAATAATAATTAGTCTTTGGTTCTAAATTTTTAATGTATTTAACATAAAGTTTACATAAGCATAACCGTGAAAACATCCATTCTCTAGAGCAGTGATTCTCAATAGGTGCGCCAGCGTGCACTGATAAATAATAAATTTTAATTTTATAAATATTTTTATAGAAAAAAAATATGTGCCATTAAAATTTTCGTATTTTTAATATTTTTTTCATTAATTTGTGTAAAATGGTGAGAAAAATGATTTAGAAATGTTTCCTGATACTTATTTCCCATCCTTGAATATCGAACAATATGATTGGATTCGTAATAAATTCGTAGATACACAAAGTGAAAAACTATTGAATGTATAAAAAGAAGTGGAATTAGCGATCATATTAACTGATCGTGGTCTAAGAATTAATTTTAAAGAGTTGTCTCTTGAAAACTTTTATTTCAATGAAAGACGACTACTCTGATGTATGTAGCAAAGCGTTAGGCATATTATTGTCATTTTCGATTTCATATACATGTGTAAAGTTGGATTTTCAACCCTTGTTAATATCAAAAATAAAAAAGAAGCAAATATGTCGAAGAAGAAATAAGAATTTCGTTGTCTCAAATTCCAACTAAAATTGATAAAATTGCCAAAACTCATCAACCTAAAATTTCAAACATTAAATAATTATTTTAAATAGATTATATTAATTTAAATATTTAATTAATTAATTAATAATTAAATATATATTATACATATATTAGTAATTGTCGCTCACTTTAAGACAGTGCCAAACCGGTGGGTCGAGAGAAGTTGAATATTTTAATTTTTTTATAATAATCAACATATAGTATTATCTCCACAGCTCTCCATTAATTTAAAATATAAACTAAATGTTTTAAAACCATTTTTCAAAATAAGTTAATTTATTTTGTATTAAATTTTACAATTTGTATTACAATTTACATTTTATTATAATTTAACCTTTAATTTAAAGGTTTTATCTTATGTTTATATAGTTTTAAATTCTCTGTCGCCAACTTTTTCTAAATCCCAAGAATGGCGAGTTATAGAGAGAATACTGTACATTTTTATTACAATTTTATTAAGGGTCACAACACTAAAAAAATTGGGAACCACTGTTTTAAGAGATTAGTTTCCATTCCTGACTAGAATATTTATTATTCTTACTTAAAGTACAATAGTTTAAAATGTATGTCTGTTTGTTTGTTCCAGTTTAAAGAAAGTCTTAGAATTTTATACAACACACATTCTGAAAAAGTTTTTAAAATCATAACCATTATCATAAATGGCAACCTAAAAAAAGATAATTTTCACAATCAAAAACCCAGATTACCCTTTTTTTCAAAAATGATAAAAACCCTAGAATTTAAAAAAAAATTATTTCTGTATCTAGTACAAAACTGTCAACCTAGTTATACATATAGTAGTATAAATTTTTAATATATTATACATGGTGCGCGCCAAAATGTTTCATTAATTGCTAAGTGTTCGCTGCGGTAAAAAAGTTTGAGAATTACTGCTCTAGAGAGACATTCATTTGAGCAATACATCATAAAGCGACATAATCATCGATTTTAATAATTTATTATATTATTGATTTTTTTAAGAAATTTTTGTGGGTTTCTTCAGGAAAAATTTTTTCTCCGATTTTTAAAAGATTTTAAAGGGAACCTTTTTTTACCCAAATTTTGATTGGAGAATTATCTTCAAAATCTAAAAATTGGGTGAAAAAATAAATGATTATGTCGTTTAACTGAATGTTCGCAGTATTTAAGATTAGTTAAATTAAAAAAAATTAATTACCGCCTTTTTCTTCACTAACAACTGTACCACTTTTTTCGAAAACCGGCTAAATTAATGAATTTAAACCACCATAAATGTTACCGTCAGAACATTAGATAGATCAAAAATTGATGCAGTTTTTTCTCCGATATCTTTATAAATATTTACATATGTTGGAAGTGCTCCATCATTGCATATTTTAAATATTTTTGATTCCTTGTTGTCTATAACCAATTGTTCAAAGTTTACAGTCTCTTTATGTAAACGCAGCTAAGTATTTTTTATATGAAAACATCATGTTGTACAATTATACCATGCATTTTTGAGTAAGGCATTTAACAATAATATCAATTGGACCAGTTTGAGTAATCATATTTATTGCACCTTCGATATCCATTTCAATCTAAAATATTAAATCAACCCAATTGTTCCAAAATTAATATTCAAGTATGGTTTTAAAATGGAAGAATCCAGTTTATCAAAATGTGGATAATGAAATACTAATAATACTATATTTTATTAGGCATACAAAGTAAATTTTGCTATTTATGAGCATATATATACTGATTAGGGGAGAGCCGAACTTATCAAGCTCGAAGCACCGAAAATTAAAAATATTCTCCTAAAAAATATAAAACAACCGATAAATTACAGTATAATTAAATATAATACATATTATATTAAAATTTAATAATTTACTTTAGGATTAAAATTAACAACCATATTACAAGATAAACCTGCAGACATTTTTCCTGGTGGAGTAAATCTATTAGAATATTTTTATTATATATATAATTTAGAAATTAATTCTATTAAAAATACTCTATGGATATAAAATCTTTTAGATTTTCCGTCATGTTTTCATATTTTACGTAATTTATTGTATGTGAAATATTGGTTAATAAGACATTTATTGAATATCCTTTGTTAATTTCAAAATCCTATAAATATAATTATATTCATACATAGTTTTTCAGTACAGTAAATTGGGACCTCCAACATTTTATTCTAATTTCTTTAAAAAAAGTTGATATTATAAAAGATTTTTATTTGGAACTTTTACATCATGATTTGACCAAAAAGTAAAACATCACGACTAACAGAGAACGAAATATCAAAATAATTATTTTTTTTAAATTTCGGACGTTAATTATTTCACATTTTTTGTTTTGTTAATAAAATATTTTGAAAAAAAATGAATACTAAAATGCTTTTTTGACCATGAAGTCGTCACTTATTCGGATTGAAATTTTTTTGTGTGTGTTAACAGGATACAACTGTACAACCTGTAAATTTTTTGAAATTCTAGGGTTGTTTTCATTAAAAAAAAGGTAATTTGGGGTTTTAGCCCTAAAGATATAATTTTTTTAAATTTAAATTTATGATAATTTTAAGATTTTAAAATCCGCATCAGCATATATATTTGTTTAAATTCTCCAACTCGTTTGATTTTCAAAAAGAGGAACAACTGGGGTTTTTGACCCGTAAGATGTGAAATTAAGAGGTTAAAATTTATCTTATTATACGTCCCGGAAAAAACTCTAATTGAAATGTGGTTTATAAAAAATTCTAAAATTGGTAGTTATTTCAATAAAGTGGAACACACACACACACACAAAAACAAAAATCGCGTAGCATATTATATAAGTTAAAATATTTTTTCGAAATTAAGTTTATTAAATTTTTGGAATGCTTAATCGAATTTTATTGAATTAAAGGGTGTCAAATAGAAAAAGGTTAAGAACCCATGCTGTAAAGCGCAAAAACAAATATAAAAACACATTACTTTAAAAACAATTTCATTTGGAGTACTATAATAAGCTGGGCCAACTAAAACTCTTCCACTAGCTTTCTGGACAATGATTTTACTTTTTTTTAAATTTTCCATATTATTGACATGACGTAGCTAAAAAATAAATTTTGGTTTAATATATAAAATTTTACCTGCAGCATTTTTTTGTATAAACTTTGATTTTGGGTATATGTAAAAACGTTTTTATTCTCATACAAGGCACGAGTTTCTGGTTCTAATCCTATCATATTTTTTTTTACTTGATCATCATACGATGTGTTGTCTATTAAGAACAGTCAGTTAAATTAGGTATTACTTATTAAAATATTCTCACCCTGAGTTTTCTCTTCTTGCAGAGATTTTAATTGAAGAATCTCATTTTCTTCTTGTTCATTGTACTGAAAACTTTTGATTTTATTTATAAAATTTTTCTTTATTTTAGTAATCGAATTTTTATCATCATTTTGAAATAAGTATTTATATTTTTCATTTCTTTTTTTCATGTCTTTTTGTTCTTGTAGTAAATTTTTGACAATTTCATGACGGTTCTGTAATTTTAATTTTTCAAATATTCTAAAAATTTTCTCAACTTGAAATTTGCAAAATAATAAATTCATTTTGATTACTTTTTTTCTTGTTCGAATCGATTTAAATGATTTTCTAAAAGTATACCCACTTCTGCATCATATCCACTATTTGCTAATTTTTCTTTGGTTTCTTCGTTTCTTTGTAATTTATTTTTTTCAGTTTCAACGTTTCTAGCTCTCGATATGTTCATAATTTCCTATTTTTTATTAAAATAAATTCAGCATGGTTTTACTTTAGAATGTTTGATTGCATTTTTCAAAGATTCAATATTTGCCATTTGTTTTTCAAATTTTTTAAGGTCACTCTCATATTTATCGTTTTGTTCTTTGTTTATTCTATTAATTTATTTATTTACAATTATTGGTTAATTCGATAAGGGGTAAACATTTAGTTTTTAATTTTAAATCTTTTATTATTAAAATTCGTCAGATATCCTTGATTAACTATATAACCTGCAAGTATTCTTTTCCCAATACTTTTGTAATTTATTTTGAGAATTTATTATTTCATTTTTTTCAGATTGTAATTTTTCCATCAACCAGTATTCACTGATTTTAGCTTTTCTAAAAATTAAATAAACCTTTTAGTAACAAAATATGGAGATATTACTTTAAAGTTTTATGAATCTGTCGATTATTGTTGGATTTTATTTCTTTATAAACATTTAGTCTATTTATATATTTTTCATCATTTTGCGATTGATATATTTTTTCGTTTTCTATTAATTCATCTTCTTGCACTTTTACAGAGTTTATTTTTATTAATAATTTATTCCTCGTATAGCTAAATATAATTCAATTTGTAAATTGTAAAATAATTTACTTTATTGCGTCCAAAGATTTATTTAAATTTTCCATTACATTTTTTTCATTATTTAATTCTTGTTCACATCTTCCAATTTCTTTACTCAACAAGTTTGTTTGGGTTACACTAATTGATATAATCAATTTGATTATAATATTTAAAAATTAAATTTATTGCGCCAATTTTTACAAAAAAAATTCAGGTAATATACTATGAAAATTACAATTATAAATAAATTTAGTCGTCATATTAAATTTGGTGCGAAATTTTTTAACAGATAATATTATTCAAAAATAAAAGTCATAGTTTCATTTCAAGTGTCATTTAATCATTAAAATAATGTTTAACATATATGTTATTTTATTTACAATATTAGTTAATAAATAACTTTTTATTTAAATTATTTTGAAATTTCAATATTTTATTTTTTAATTCCACTGATAGATTTGATATTGTTTCTTTAGATTTGTTTATAGCTGTTCTAAATAACTTATATAAAATAGTACATAAACTAAACCAGTGGTTCCCAAAGTGATTTACAAAAAAAAATTTAAATAAAATGAAGATAACCTTTTTTTTAACAATAATAATAATAATTTATTACTAATAAATTAAACATGTAAATTAGAATATTATTAAGTATTGATCATTTATCATTATTAGTGAACGTAAACATCATTTAATCAAAATGAAGTGAAAATTTACTGACAATGTGAATAACGTGAATAATTTTGACATGCGTTAAATTTATTATATGTAACGATTTAACTTAATTCGATTGTTCCCGGAACCAAACCTAGTCACCTCGTCGCCACTCCAAAAATGAAAAATAGCCCCTTAAAATATTTTGTAAACGAATTATAATGTCATATAACCCTATCCACCTTTCTAAGACTCTTGAGTTGATATTTTAAATTTAACATTCAAATTAGTCGATATTCAAGAATTTTTTAATGCTCAATTTAGTAAATTAAAGCCTCGATTTTAAAAAAAAATTCGTCGAGATCCCTCGGTAGAAGGATCTCGCATACGGTAGATTTGGCACTGGTAGTTCGCCATAAATATTTTTGAAATTAAAAATTTTTTTCATTACGCCATTGAAGCTACCATGTCAAAATTAATGTAAAATTTTCGATTTAAGGAAAAATATATAATAAAAAATTACCTCATTACTATTGCTCATAATATTAGATTTTACCTAATAGCTTAATAATAATTTATGAATCCAAAACCCAATATAAAAAATTCCCTTTTTCCAATATTTTTTTGAAAAACACGATTTTACTATAATATTATAAGAAAAAACTTTTAATTTTTTTATAAATGTTTTATATTTATGTTTCCTTTAGGGCCAAATAAATAAATATTTTGAAATGAGGGTTCGTACACTATTTGAATTGAGAACCACTGATTTAGTGCAATAATAGCTGGTAAAGTTGTTAAAGTTTCAAGGTCCAGTTTTTATTTATATTATATTGAATGGGTTTAATAACCTTAATATTTCAGATTTATTTTTGGACAATTCATATTGATCGTATAAATCATTCATATAATTTCTTTTATCAATCATTTCAATTTTTCCAATGTTCATAGCATGTAGTTTTTCATCAACTTGACTAATTTAGATTATTTATGATCGTAAAACTTTAATTAGAATTATTATTATTACTATTATTACTTTTATTAAAAATGTTTAGTGTATATATTATATTTCAGGATATAATAAGGATATTTCAGAATGGTAACCTTAAATATCTCTGAAGCTGGAAATATCCTCAAAAATTCAAAACATGCGGGTTCCAAAAATTGTATATAATACACACAATCTGTTGCTAAAACTATTAAAAATTGTCATAATATTTTTGAAAATTTTTTTTTCAATTACTTTGTGTGCCAAGTTAGTTAAAATTAATTATCTAACCTAATTTATTTTCCAATACAAATATCCTTATGGGTTCAAAATATAAATACAATAAAATTTAGATAAAATAGTTTTTTATTTATGTATAAATTTAAAATACTCTTCCAAACATTCATGTAAATTCAATATACTGCTATGATCAGCAACTGTTTCATTATCTGAATTATCACTTGTGTTTATACCGATTGTCATCTTTCAGAATGTTTAAAAATATAATTTTAATAAATTATTGTTTATTTATAAAATTGCCTACATACATTTGTTTTACTATCACATAAAACTTATACATTGTTTATTGTTGTTAGGTTTAACAGAAAATAAAATGAACGAACATTTTAGATTGTACTAGCTTGAATGTTATCTACTTCTTACACAGAGCAGCTAACTATGTCCAAAGCGAATTTTTAATTTTAATTTTAAAACGCATTTTTATTGATAATTATAATAAACAATGAATTGACAATGACAAATGCATTTTTTAAATATTAAAATGTCAAAATTCCATTTGAATAATTAACAATTATTATTCTTGGAGTGCATTTTAGTTATTAATTGTGTTTATTATTAAGTTTCAAAATTTTATGTGTTTGTAATTATATCTATGCAAAAAATAAAAGAAAATTTGATCAAATTTGAACAAAAATTAGCCTATTATTGATAAATAATAAAAAAAAATTTTTTGTTTAACTATTGATAAAACCTACCAAAAAATTTCATTTTTATATCATTGTATTTAGTTTAATCTAATTAAAAATATACAATTATTTTATTTACAGAGTTTGTTAAAATTTAATTTGTTAAAAGAGATAAAGATAGGAAAATTTTATCTAATGCACAAAAATAGACAGATAATTATCTAAATAGAATGTGACATGTTGTAAAATTTACAATGTAAACAATCAATTTTAAAATTTGAATGTAAACATAAGTATGAAGCATGATTTCGCGGGCCGTAGTTTTCCTACCACTGTAATATACACTGTAATTGTGTATCAAGTATTTTGAACTTTATTTCAAACCTGTGCTTAAAAAATTAAATTATCTAAATTAATAAATTAAATAATTAACTTTTTATATTAATGAAAAAGTTTAATATGAAATTGTTAACAAATAATTAAAAAATAAGTTTTAAAATAAACACCCTGTAGTTGTAGTATAGTTACTAAACTTGATTTTTGTAGCATCTGGTTTGAAATTATTGTACACAAAAAAATCTTCAATTTGAATTTTGATTTGGAATGGTAATATTTATCCAATTTATTTATTTTAATTGTCATCTTTTAACATCTCATGCTGTTTTTCTATACATCTGAATTGCTTCTAGTGTTTTTGTGATTACTTTCTTTTTTTCGATGCAAATTTGACAGAATTAGTTGCAAAATGCAAAAATACATACAATTGTAGTCGGTTATAAACTTTTTGAAAAATCTTACTTATGTAATAACTTATTATATAAATTCAATAATAAACATTAATTGCGTAGCTTATTACTAATAAGCTAAATAATATTTGTTTGTGTGTGTGTGTTCTACTTTATTGAAATAACTATTAGTTTTAGAATTTTATAAAGTCCACATTTCAATTACAGTTTTTTTCGGGACATATAATAAGATAAATTTCAACCTCCCAAACTCACATCTTACCGGTCAAAAACCCCAATTGTCCTTTTTTTGGAAAATCAAACAAGTTGGAGAATTTAAAAAAATATATGATATGTATTTAAAATCATAAATATTTTTATAAATTTAAATTTAAAAAAATTATATCTTCAGAGCCAAAACACCAAATTACCCTTTTTTTTATGAAAACAACCCTAGAATTTAAAAAATTACAGGTGGTACAGTTGTATCCTGTTAACACACACAAAAATTTCAATCAAAATAAGTGTCGACTTCACGGTCAAAAAAGCATTTTAATATTTCATATATTTTTTTCCGAGTATTTTTATTAAAACAAAAAATGTCAAATAATTAACGGTCCGAAAATTAAAAAAAAATAAATATTATTCTGATAGAGCTTATTCCAGTTGATATAAATACAAAATTTCAACCCCAGAAATATACGCATTCCCGGTGAAAAATAATTTTTAATATATTACCAACCAATATTTTTCAAATATACAAATAACAATAATTTCTATGTTAACTGTGTGTGTAACTTAACAATATAATTGTACACCTTTGGTTGTTGCCAACACTTTTTCTAGAGAAACTTTTCCAATCGGCAATTATTTCTAACAAAAATGACTGCTGGGTTCATCTGCCCAAACCACAATTCTAAGTTTAAGTGAAAAAGACCCTAAATTACCTAAATATTAGCGATAAAAGTAAAACCAATTAATTAAAAATCTCTACAATTATAATAAATTAGAAACCAACATTATCTCTAATTTTGGCTCGCTGTAAAGCAAACGATGGAATTGGTTTCAAAGGTTCAATTATTTTTATATTGTTAAATGTAATTTTAAAATCATTATAAACTAAAAATTAGGAAGTTTACCATGGAGTATTTCACAAGACATGAAATTTTTTCAAAAAAAAACAAAAAAAGTTGATTCTTGCCATGAAAACCTTCCAAATTACCAAAATGCTGTAATAATGGGTCGTATAACTTGGGAATCTATACCCGAAAAATTTAAACCATTACATGATAGATTTAATATTATTTTATCGAAAACCACCAAAGAACCTACAAAAATCGAATTGAATGGTTTATTTTATCACATGTGTGGTGATATTGATCAAGCGTTTAATATTATTGAAAATAATTCAATTTCTATTACTTTTGTTATTGGTGGAAATAGCATTTATAACCAAGTCCTTACCAACTATGCTAATCGTGTTAGGAATATTTATCTAACTGATATTGTTTCCAATCATTCATATAATGTTGATACGCATTTCATTTATCCTCTTCCAAACAAACAATTTGAATTGACAGAAAATGAAAGTGTTCATAATCAACTTGATAAACTCAATAATGTACGCGTGGATTTAGAATTTAGTTGTTTTACAAATATACATTTTGTCAATGAGCAAAATTGATTAATTCGGATTGGATTTTTTTAATTTAATTGTAATTATAGTAAAATTAAAATATATAAATAAATTTCTTATAATGGATTAACAAATTTTTATCAAACCCTATATATAGTCCAGCGATTATCAATATTTTTTTTGTTACCATAGTTGCAATACCTTACACCATCTTATACACTTTTTTCCAAAATAAAATTATCCTGTTGAGAAACCATGAATTAGACTAAATAATTTATTAATGCCCTTACTCAGTAAGATCTACTGGCTAGTAAGGTTTCAACAAAACCAAATTAAATTTTTTTTGTAAACATTTGTATCAGTATTGATCGGTCAATGCGCTGTGGGAAATGGATTTTAATGTTGGATAAACAAGTTGATATTTTATGCTTGAAAGTAAAAGTTAGAATTTAAAAAAATTAATTTAATTTCAAATCTATTGCAACAAGTCGTCATTTTGTATATTTAATGCAGATTCTTCCATTGAAGGATAATAAATCTAAAAATGTATTATATAATAAAAATTAATTAAACGTTCATCGGATACGTATATTCATTTGGATTTGTATAAAAGTTTTGATTATATGGCACAAAAGTATATGGCATACAATTGTATGGATATTGTGGCATAATAAAATTTCTAAAATATTAATAAACGAGATAAAAATAGTAAATAAAATGTAATGAATTAATTAACATAAATATGTGAATAATAATCATCAAAACTGCTAATGTGTAATTTATATAAAATTAAAGCCGGATACCTGACCCTGGCTTAACGTTAATTGTAATGCATTATAATTATAATTTAATAGTATTTATTATAAATATTAATAACTAACCCGTTGGCATCCAAAATGCATGGTTTGTAGTTGGGAACCTAGATTATTTAAAAAAATAAAAAATAATGTACGACTATAAGCCAACTTGATTCGCGCAAAGTGTCATTAAAAGGCGCCAAAAAAGTTTTATATAACTTTATTACATATCTATGAGTTTGGAAAATTACACTTGTAATGTCATAATTTGGATACATGAATGGGGTTTTTTTACGGTTACAATTATCAGCAAATTTAATTGTTAGTAATTTTTTGTGTCCAGGAAAAGGTTGTTTGTTAAGTTTATCAATAGCGTTCTCGCATATTTGATGAGATTCTAATCTTGAAAACCCCACACATCGACTAGTACCATCAACGTTTCTCAATATTCTAGTTGAAATGACTTTTCCAATCTCAGAAAGGACACTTTCCAGTTGATTTTCATCGACCGATTCTGGCAAGTTTGCTATGTATAAATTTGTTGGGTCCTGTTCTTGTTGCTATTAATAAAATTAATACAATGGTATAATTTCAAATTTAGTGAATGTATTGTTAATTTGTCATTGTTGTAATAATAACGTACGTGTTATAATACATATAATAATATATTAATAATTATTAATATGATATGCAAATGATATCTTTTTTGTATAAGCTTTATTTTGGGGTTTTTCAATGTACCATTCAGGATATTTGAAATTTAATTGTACAATAATGTTCATGATTTTAAAATCTGTATCAAAATGCATATTTTTTTAAATTCTAGGACTCGTTTGATTTTCAAAAAAAAAAGATAATTGGGCTTTTTCACAGGTAAGATGTGAGTTTCTGAGATTTAAATATATCTTACTTATTTACTTATTTTTTTAAGATTTTTTTTGAACCAAATTTTTAGGTTGGTTTTTTAGAAAATTTTATTTGAACTAAAATTTCAAGATGGGTTGTCGTTAAAACTTTTATATATATCAATTGAACGATAATTCAAAAAAAATTCCTAAAAACCCTCATTGAAAGTTTGGTTCAAAAAAAATTTCCTACAAATTATTCTTGAAAGTTTGGTTCAAAAAAAATATTAAAAACCCCTCTTGAAAGTTGGTTAAAAAAAAATTCTAAAAAACCCCCTTAAAGTTGGTTAAAAAAAAATTACTAAAACCCAAAATTAAACATTCTATGACTGATCCATGAAATGTATACATTCTACGACTTGCCTACTTACTATGGCATAGAATGTGTACATTTCACAGTTTTACACATTAATAAAAAAGAAACGAATAAATAGAAAATACATCAACCAAAGATACAAGAAAACACTAAAAAAGATGATGTCAAGATTAATATCAAATATAAGAAAATCAAGACAATTAAAAAAAATATAGTAAATTACAAGTTGCTACAAGATCCTAATGCTATAGGTGATTGCTGGTTAAAATTGGTATTTCTTACTCATCGAAAGCAGATACTGAATATATACCATCACATTAAAAAAGATATTACCGGTATTTACAGTTTTATTTTTTATTGAATTTGTTACATTTATTTATGACAATTTTTAGGATTGTACTATTTTGACTTTAATTTTAAGATTATGCATCATTCTCGCTATTAAATTAAAAAAATAAGATCAAAATTGATTTTTAAAATTCTTGACACAAATGTTAACAAATAAAATTAATTTTGAATATTTCACTTTAAATTAAAAGATAATGTGAAATGACCGGTCCGTAGTGAAACATGTTTGGGAACCACTCCTTTAAAGAAAAAAAATGTGAATTTAACATTTTAACAGTAGATAAGATTTTATTATTGAAATTATTTTTTTGGTAGAATTAGAAAAGTCCGCCCTCCACAGAGCTAGACGCTGTTTGTATCAACTACATAACAGTCAACCTAGTTTTGATATCAAACAATTAGATTCATTTTACGACGGGCCACACCGAGTTGATACATATAATCATTTTTGTATTGTAATATTTGTAACTGAGCGGTTTTATTACAGTTATTCAATAATTATAATTATTGTTAATTATGAGTATTATAGTGCACAATAACTAAGACTATTAAAAAATTTATCTTAAAAATGAGTATTGTTAACTATCCGTATAATACTGATAAATAAATTAAATCACCTTTGCCATTTGCACTTGTACTCCTTGCACTTTTAAACATTTGACTGAACGATCAGCAGATTCAGGATTTTCAAAATCAACAAATCCGTAACCTAATAAATTAATTAATTCAAACTCATTTAAATTAAATAAATTGAAAAATAACCTTTACACTTTTTAGTCTGGTGATCTATTATAGCTTTAGTAGAAATGATATTTCCGAACCTTGAAAAGAAAAAATATAAAAATACCTAATAATAAATTACTTTCTACACATTTGATATAAATTGTCATCTGTTGTATCAACATTGAGTCCTCTAATGTAAATATTGGTCCGACTTAATTTTTGTGAATTTTCCAAACCGGGAAGATTGCTATAATACATCATTGGAAAATTTGAAAAGTTTGGTGGGTAGCTATAATGTAGAAACGCATCAGACATGTCAGGTGTATAATTACAAAGAGAACTCCAATAAGTTTGATTAGAATTTGAATTGGAAACATCAAATTGTTTATTAAAAACAATTGACGAATTTAAACTCAAATGTTCCATATTCTTATCTAGGTTAAATTTGCACTCATCCCCAGATACAGAATTGTCACATTTGATTTGGTTTACCCTGTTTTGGGAGTTTAAACTCATTTTTTCGTGTTTAATACTTTGATGTTTGCACTCAGGCGTCAGTGAAATTTCAGTGGATACCGAGTCTAACGATTTAGAATGTTTTTGTAATGTAACTCTGTCATCTTTCTTATTTATTGATTTCTCTACTGTTAATGGAATATTTGTTTTTTCATTTTTCAAACTTGTCAAAAAATTTTCATTCGTTTTATTTAGACTTTGTATTTCTTTGTTCGAATTGCTAGAATTTTTGTTCAAATTAAGATTGGAAATTTTATTTTCTTTTGCACCCCTTTTATTGTTTCTTTTTTTCTTTTCTCGGAATTTACCTCTACCTATAGCTTGCATTTGATAATTTATAGTCAAATTCTAGACCAAATGAAAATATCGATATAGAACTTTGACTTGATTAAATTTACTTCTCTTTAATTTCGTTTCTTGATTGGTGTAAAGTAGAGCACGATATTGTTATACACTCTATCTACGGATTTATTTATAAAATATTGCTATAAACAATATCAATTTTTCTTAATAGAATTTATGCTGATTAGTGTTTTGCACTATTATACATTTTTTGTTCTAGGCAGATATAGGATTTAGTCGCTATATGGATTCGTAATTAATTCTAAAGTGATGATTTCAGGCTAAATTACTACCTTTCTTGGATGAACACATGTTATAAATTGGGTTATTGATACATATTGTTATTGCAACATATTGATTTTCATTTTTTTCCAGTACAGTGTGTATAACGTGTTTAAAATATACTTTAATAAATTTTAAATTCCACTTTCTACCTCTATCAAAAAACTCTATATTCAAATTGATGGGCTAAATTGGACTTGTTAGAACCGTTTATTAAGAAGACTGAATTTTCAGTTGGGCTTTCTTTTTGAATATCTCAGGAATAGTTACTTTTATGAGTAAATTTATTTTTGAAAGGTGTATTCGTTATGTAACTATAATTTAATCCATTTTAATTTTATCACATTAAAACTTAGTGTATTGGTTTAATCTAGTCACATACAAATAATACATTACATTGTAAAACTTGAAGATTAAATTCTTTGCATAATATTAATCAGGTGATAATTTAATAATAATACTTTTTGTATTTAAAAATTTTACATTAGTTTATTTTAGTGTAGATTACACAATACTGTTATTGTACAGTCGGTTATTAAAAGTATTACTAATAACAATAATATTAAACTTTTAATTGTATACTCATTATAATGATAGTAATAGAGTTAGATTAATCTGGTAATACATCAATATTATTGATATAATTATACCATTGTCGCTTATTTATATATTATTTAAAATGTAGAACATTGTAGATTAATTAAAAATTATTACATTACAATTTACTATTGTAGAAATATATTTAATTTATTTTTAAAATGTAAATTGATGTGTGTTGTAATATGAAGTATTATATCGGATAATTGGTGAATTTTTTTGAAACAATTTTCTTTGAATTTTTTCAAAATCTATGAAATGATATTGAGCTAATTTTCTAAATATTTTTACAAAAAAAATTTGCAATCAACTTGGGTAAAATCAGTGTTTTTTTGCAATTTTGGAAAATCAAGTTTTTGGGTGAAATCAGTGTTTTTTTTAAAAAAAGAATTTATTTTTTTGCAATTTTGGAAAAATCTGAGAACAAATGATATTGAGGTAATTTTATAAATATTTTTACAAAATAAATGCAAAATCACCTTTTTGGGTGAAATCAGTGTTATTTTGAAAAATAATATTTACGAAGTAAATAAAAATCAACTATTCCTCGTGAAATTAGTGTTTCTTTGAATTTTCTCAAAATTAAAGAAAAGATTATATTGAAGTAATTTACGCAAATTAATGAATTCTAACAAAATGTAATTTCAAAATTTAATTTTGCTACAACAAAAATGAAAAATTATGTAATTTTTATAAAATGTGTTGAAAAAGGTTATTAGGAATATTTTACTATGAATTTTATCAAAATAGTTTCAAAATGCACACTATGGTGTAATTTAAATCGTTTTTTTTTATAAAAAGTTTAATTTTCTATGAATTTTTGCAATATCTTAGAAAAGGTGATACAGTGGTGTATTGAGGTAATTTTCTAAATATTTTTACAAAGTAAATGCAAAATCAACTTTGAGGATGAATTTAGTGTGTTTCTTGGAATTTTGGGTAACTCTAAGAACAGGTAATACTGGTGTGATTAATATCTATTTTCTTTGGATTTTCGCAAAATTTCAGATAAAAGTTATTGGAAGTATTTACTATGTATTTTGAGTGGGTGAGTAGAATAATATTCAAATCAACAGTTTAGTGATAAATCATCACTGATTATTTAATTTTTTATCAAAAAGTATCAAATTTCTTTGCATTTTTAAATATTTTATAAAACAATATTTACAATAACAATTTTCACTCTTCACATAAACTATCCTTCATTCTTTTTGGCTTTTTCCTAGAATTTAAAATTAATGAAAATTTCAATTATCAAGATAGATAAATATTGCAATTATTAAAATCTGATAAATGTATTACATGTATGGCACGAGAAAAAGTAATTATATACAAAAAAATTACCATTACATCAATTTTCCGATCACGATAATCTTTGAACATGACTAAAGGCTTTTTTGTTATTCGAAACATTTCAACAACGTCCATATAGTTCCCATATTTACGTTTCATAATTGTTCTATTAATTTCGTCGTCGCTTAATTTATTTAAACTTTTCATTTTCATATAAATCCTAAATAATAAAATCAATCAATAAATTAATAAAAATTGTTTAAAAACTTAAATATTAATTTTCTATTTTCTAAAAATAAATATTGATCATGTCAAATTTACAACGAACCCCACTTTGAAAAACACTCGAATACTGTATGGAGTATTAAATATTATTTTGTTATTGAATCTAATGATAAAAATCCTAGTATGATAAAATGTAGACTGGGAAGGAGACAAAATGGATAAATTAATTTTTCATGATAGTAATTGTACATTTACTCGTGATTCATGTAAATAAACTGGAAAACCCATTTTTCAACATAATACTAACATAAAATGATAAATTACTCGTCAAGCATTTTAGATTGATCGTGTTTTTCCATTTTCTGAGTACCTTCAGGATTAAAATTTTCTTTCCGTTGCATTACATGCATATATAGTAACCAATAAATATATATAGTAAGTTACTATTAGTAACATATAAATTAAATGTTAGAAGTAGTGTTGACGATACAATTTTCGTTTCATTTTCAGAATTATACGAATAATTTGGGTCTCATTAAACAGTGAATCGCAGTAAAAAAATTTCTAAATAGTGAATCACAGTAAATTTTAGTTAATCCAAGCACATTTCAGTGATTCATTATTTAGAAATTTTTTTACTGTGATTCACTGTTTTATGCAGGGGTTCTCAAACTTTTTAAATTTTTTGACTTTTTGGTCTATTTTTAATTTTAATTTTGCTCGCGGACCTCCAAATAAAACATGTCCAAAAAAAATTATTTAATTTTTAAGAAATGTTTTATTAACATTATTAATTCAAAAAAAAAAATGAAATTTATTGATATATTCTGAGCCGTAGCTCCCACAAACATTATTAATTCAAATTAAATTTTATTAAACTAATGTGAAGGATGTTTCTGTTTGATTTTTGACAATTCAATTATTCTTGGTTTTGTTTTGGATAAAGCACATCTCAAATCATCAATGACATATAGTCTGTTTCTATATTTTGTTTTTATTTGTACGAGTGTTGAAAATGCTTTTTCACATTCATAGGTTGTTAAAACGGCATGAGTATTTTGAGAATCATTTTAGAAAGGTTTGGATATGATTGTGCCATAGTTATCCAAAATTCAGTTATCGTATTTTTAGGAAATGTTATTTTGGCAGAGCCATATTTAATTAATTCAATGAATTTTTCCTGGAATACTAATTCCTTGTTTAAATTAATAACAATAAATTATTTAAAAAATCAATTTATTTTTTATAATTTAAAATTTTATTTAAACTTGCGGATCCCCACATATTCTCACGAACCTAAGTTTGAGAACCACTGGTTTAGTGTGACCAGAAATAATTTCACAAAAATAAGCAAAGGGTTAATACTATTCATGTTATATACTTCATATCTAGTTGTTGGAAAATATAGAAATGGTAATAAGTTTCAAATATTAGCACGCGCAAAGTTTTAATGTTCAAGGAACGTTATTATTAAAAAAAAATTAGTAATATTAGTTCTTATAAATTTTTTTAACCACAAAACTATGACTATTGACAATTATATGACACCAGGGACAACTGCAGAAAAAGTAAATTAAAAATAAGAAAAATTGGCAAATTACAATGCATAATGTACCAACATTATAGAATTTAAAATGCACACGAAATTTCAATCATTATGAAAAGTTTATTTACAAAGTATAGCCAAGAAACTGACCTAAAATTACAAAACTTTATTTGAATCAGATCAAGAGGTACACATTTTACATAATTATAATTCAATGGTACAAACATATTTTATGAATGACACCGTAACATTAAATAAAATTTAGAATGGAAAAAGCCCCATACTTTCGACATTTATTCAGAAAAACAACGCAAAGAACATTTGGAATATTCTTCGGCTTAACCATACCCCTATATACTATTGGAGCAGTGTATCTCTATCGAAATTTTAAAGTTAAAGATACAATTGTCAGAGCGTAATGATAAACGAAATGTCAACAATATAAATTACAATTTAGACCACCATACGACGCAGATAGAATGTACGATATGATGCGTAAAATGGGAGCTTTTCAATATGTTGGACCTGAAGGTCAAATTAGACCTATACCTGGTATAGAGGAAGACGATGAATGAAAATTTAAATAAACATCATATCAAAATTTATCTGACAAATTAGACAATTTATATACACTGGATTAATCATCAGAGAGGTCTATTTTTCGTGGTTTTCGTCCTCTTTTCTAAAAGAAATTAGTTTCACTATAAAAAAACTAAACCTTTGTGGACTTTGTATTTATTTTTCTGCGTTTTCGTGATGCATCTAAATTGAGTTTAAAAGTGGCGACAATTGAAAATTACCCGAGTAGTTACCATCAGATTTATTGCTAGCAGTACTCTCATAGCACAAGTTGGACCCGTCCAACCTTTCTCTAGCGTTCATAAAAACAGTTTGAAGAATTATTGAATCTTCGTAAATCTAAATAAATTTTAAAACATAATTAAATAAAAAATTACCAAGGATCCTTCCATATTGAAGGTTTGGGCGTTTTGACAAAGTAGCATTATATCACTTTCAATGTCGTTGATGGATTTGTAACATCCTTCGTGTATTCGTTTCTAAATTTTTTTATTAAAATCACAAAATTTTGACGCTACCTTTATAGTTTTAAAGTCTATTGGATTTTCAACAATATCGTAGTAATCGGGTAAATCTTTTTTAGAGGGGATAACCATGAATGGTTCACTTAGAACTCGACCATCACTAAATTTAAGTTATATGAGATAAAAATAAAAATACCTGTCAACATAATTCAAAATAACGTGAATAAGATTTTTCATGAGTTTTTGTTGAGAAGATAAATCCTTGGTTTTTAAATAATTTTTTCGAATTCTCCTTCTTTTATCTTCAGGTGAATTTTCCATATACGAAACATTATTAGAACGCCTTCCACGCTTTTTAACCTTGTCTTTTATATCGTGTTTGACTTCATCTAAATTTCCTTCTTCTACAGCATTTAGCCATTGCTTTTCAGTAATATTATCAGTATAATCAACACGTTTATGAATTCTAGCACCTCGAGCAAACAGACGTTCCTTTTGATCATCCAAAGTCATTTTTTCAACCTCTTCGTCGTTTTTGAGCAACCAACTCGGAATTTCACTAATTTCAACCAACCTGCTTGTATATTGCCCCTCCTGTTTTTCCAACATTATGCGGTGATCATCAATTTTTTGACAAATTTCAAATTCTTCTTCTGTCCGAGAAAGCATCTGATTAATAGTTTCATCGTCTGGTACTTCACATTCTTCTTCTCCGTCCAATTCATCCGCTGTAAGAATTTGTGTTAAAAATTGTTTTCTTTCAGCATTTGTTGATTTTTGATCAAACATACCTGCCTGAATAACCTTTTCGTCCAAATTTAACTTGAACCGAGCGGCAGCCAAAATTTTTTCTTCGACCGAGTTTATTGTCATCAATCGTAAAACTCTAACTTCATTCGTCTGACCAATTCTATGCGCTCTGTCTTGAGCTTGTAAATCTTGGTGTGGGTTCCAATCGGAATCAAATATTATAACAGTATCAGCAGTTTGTAAATTTAACCCGAGACCTCCAGCACGAGTAGACAAAAGGAAAATAAAATAATCTGAATCTGGGCTATTGAATTGGGTTAATAATTCGCCACGGTCATCCGCTTTTGTAGATCCATCGAGTCTGAGATATGAGTAACCTTTATACAAAAAATAGTCTTCTAGAATAGTCATCAAATTCGTCATTTGACAAAATAGCAAAACTTTGTGATTTGTAGCTTTCAATTTAGGTAGAATTCGATCCATCAATTCAAACTTGCCGGCAGAACGAAATATTAGAGGACTTTCTACCCCCATCGGAATATTTGCAAATTTAGTAAGCGCTTCTTCAATATGTTGGTACAAAAAAGGATGATTACAAATTTTTCGAAGTTGCATAATAGTATTCATTAAAGCTCGTGATCCGTTAATACCTTTCTTTGATTTATCAGTGTCATCAGTCAACATAATGCCCCGTTTTTGCATATGACGGTAAATTACCTTTTGAATCCCTGACATGTCGCATTTGACGACATATTCGACCTTTTCCGGTAACTGGGATTCGACTTCCTTTTTTAATCGTCTCAATAAAAATGGTCTGAGAACTTTATGTAATCTTCGAATAATCAACAAAGTTTCTTCTTGGTTCAATTCGACTTTTTCAAATGTTGATGCAAATGGCGCGTTGAACCATTGTTCAAAAGTTGCACATGATTTGAAAATTGATGGCAATAAAAAGGTCAACAGAGCCCAAAGTTCAGGTAAATTGTTTTGAAGAGGAGTTCCAGTGAGTAAAAGCCTATTAACAGCAGTGTAATACGTGTTTAAAACCTGCGTCAACTTGCAATGATGGTTTTTCATTCTGTGCCCCTCATCAATAATCATATATTTCCATTTATATTTTGCTAAAACTGCTCTATCTCGCATAACGTAATCATAAGTAGTTAACAAGACATTAAATCGACTACTTCTCAAAGTAGCCTGCAAAGCACGTCTAGCGGCAGGAGAACCCTTGTATATAATTCTTTGAACACTTGGAGCCCATTTTTGTAATTCAAAGTCCCAGTTAGACAATGTAGAAAGAGGTACAATAATTAAATAAGGCCCGTAATTAGATTTGATTTCAATTAAATATGATATCAAAGCAATAGTTTGAATAGTTTTTCCGAGGCCCATTTCATCAGCCAAAATGCCGTTTAATTTATTATTGTAAAGACTGACCAGCCATTCCAAACCACTGACTTGGTAAAGTTTTAAAGTACCGCCAACCAAAATTTTGGGTTGTACGTCTACCTTTTCTAAAATTGAATGAGCAATTTTGAAATAATTTTGATTCGTAGACACAAAATCGTCATCTTCTCGGTAAGCTTTTTTAATAGTATTATCATCTTCGACTTCATTTTTATTGTTGGTAGAATCGATAATCCCCATTAAATTACGCTCTTCTTCACTTAAATCGTCATCTCTCGGTGCGACTTGATACGACTTGTGGTCGTCCAGCCAAGATTCCAATTGACTCGACCGTGGAGCCGATTCACCTTCCAAAATTGTACCGGTATTTTGATCTATGACTTTAATGTGCGGATCGTTATTTCCATTTTGACTAGATTCGTCAATATCAGGGATACCATTTGCGCTTTTTTTTGGTTTATTTTCTTTAATTGTATTCAATTTATGTTGAGCAACCAATTTTGTCAGATTTACAATGTAATCATCAGTTTGTCGTAATAAATAAGCCAACCGTTTGTCTTTTTGTTGATCAATCAATTTTCTGTACCCATCTTCATCTTCCTCCATTAATCGTTTCATTCGTTCTTTTTCCATTCTTTCCCGTTCTCGTTTTTGTTCGCGTTCATTATTTGCAAAATATAACATTAAAGCTTTATTCAATTTGACCATTTTATTATGTCGAAGTCTATGCGTATCCTTGAAATCTTTGTAATATGTCAAAATACTATTAATAAATTCATGCTGTAATTGTTTACGTTTTTTATTGACTTCGATTTCCTGTAAAAGTTCTAGTTTTTCTGTGATTCTAGCTTCTCTAAGAGTTTGTCTTTTTATTCGACGATATGATTTTGGGTTTAAAGCAGTTTCCATTGTGGTATCCCGACGCAGTTTCCCAACAATATCACTTCTTAGGTGTTTTTGGAATGTAATTAAACGCAAACTTCTCAATTCAATCATTAATTTTGTCCTCAAATCTATAGTTTCAATTTCAGGTAAGATGGCATTAATTTCTTTAATTCTCAATGAAATTCTATTGTTTATTCTTACATCACGTTCTTTTAAAATTTCCAACGGATCGATTCCCAACTTTTTCGGATCCATGATTACTTTTTTTTCAATTACAGTTTCATTATTATATTTCACATCCTCTACAATCGATTCTTCATGGGTAATAGCATTACGTTTAACATGTTCTGGAATTACGGTATTTCTAGACAAAGCTCTGTAAGCCTGTAATTGGGCTGAAATTTTTTTCACTTGAGAGCTGTCGGGTCGCACACCTTGCGTTAAAGGTTGCCTCTGAATATTATAAACATTTTCATGGGTTAGATTAACGGAATTATCAGCATTGTTTTTTTCATAATTCATTAAGCTAGGTCGATTAACTTCTTCAGGCCTGGCCGGATACGCATTGTAGGAAGAAACTGGATTTTGGAAATTTTGTTGAAATCTCATTTGAGTCTGGTTATAAAAATTTTTTTGTACACTTGAAGGATATTGCTTATTCATCTGATTGGAATAATCATAAAAAACCGGAGAATTTGTATTTCCCGGGAAAACGTTCTGATTGCGAACATGTGAATATTGATTTATTGGCATTCTCATTTGTGGTTGCATTTGTGCTTGGTTGTATATATTTTGGTGAACATTTGGTCTATAATTGTTTTGCATAATTTTCACGTAATTTTGAGGGTAATACATATTTTGTTGTGTAACTTGATTAGGAGGATAACCTCGAATTTGAGCGGGATATGTTTGGTTTTGCATGTTATTAATTACTGGCATTCTTTGATTTGCGTTTTGATAAGCGTACATTTTATCTGCAGGGTTTTCAGTTATTTGATATTGACCTTTAATTTGTTGATTTGGATAGTACTGATTTCCCGGTGGAACATGCTGCGAGTATTGTATTTGGTGTCCAGGTGGAGCTATTCGATTTTGCATTTGGTTCTCAGGGTTCATCAGTAATTGAACTTGGCCATCGTTAATTCTCTGTTGCATTTGATCATTCATTCGTGGACCGGAATGACCAATTGATTGGTCGTTTGGATTCATAATTTTGGGAGTATTTTGATTTTCAACGTTTAGTCTTTGAACAGGGACACCTGGAGGCATCATTCTTTGTTGCATCTGATCGACAGTCATCAGTCTCGGTTGCCCTTGACCTTGTCTGTAAGGATTCATACGCATCTGATTTTCTTGGTCTATCCGTTGCATCTGTTCTGGATTCATCATTCTGGTGGGAACCTGTTCGTTACTCATATTTCTTTGCACTTGATCGTGTCCAATTCGAGGTTGGTTCACTTGTTCGGGGTTTGTGCGTTGGCCAACATTCGATAAAGCTTCACCAACCAGAGAACGTTTCATTTGTCCATCGAGTGGCATTGCACTAGGCAACCTTGGCATCTGTGGTTCAAGATTCATTCTCTGTAACTGGCCATCGGAAGGCATTCTCATATTACTGGATTCATAGGAATCTACTCTCTGAAATTGATTAGCACCCATTCTTTGTTGCATTTGATCATTATTAATTTTTTTCATGTGATCGGTGTTTAATCTTTGCTGCATTTGATTTTCATCCATTTTTTGCATATTCATTTGCATTTGAGACTGGTCACCAACTTTTTGTTGCATGGAATTATCTGACATATTTCTAGATTGAATTTTATTATCCAAATTCATTCGTTGTATTTGATCGTTTGGAAACCGTTTCATTTGCTCAGAATGTACTTGAGGGTTCTGATTAGAATTCATAGAATTCATTTGAATTTGCATCTGACCTTCAGATGGCATCCTCTGTTGCACGTGGTTGACATTAAAATTCATTTGCTGATTTTCATTCCGTGGTTCATTATTGGTTTGAACAATATTTTTATTGACATCTTCATTTCTTCTAAAATTCTCGGTACGAACATCATAATTCATATATTGACCTGAATTTGCATTATCCTGTTTAACATAATTGTCAACTTCCATACCAAACGGCTTTTGTCCCTGAAATCTCGGTACCATTGCATTCTGATACTTCTGATAATTTTCACGGCTAATAGTACTCTTATTTTCACTATGCGGCGATGAAACTCTGGAATTGTATTCATTTTGAAAATTTGGATTTTGTGGAACATTTCTAGTTTCACTTTGACCATTATAATAACTTTCATTTGGATAATTTTGCTGATATTGATAATTCATTTGACTAGGCATATTTTGATGGTAATAATTTGAATTTGGGTCATTTGAATGAATTGCTTGGATAGGATGATTTGCCTCTGCATTTTCACCTTTCTGCGTCATCTGAGGTATTCTATTTTCATAAATGTTTGGTTTTTCAGATTGCATTAATCAACTATCTAAAATATAACATTACCAATTTGAAAACAAACTAAATGCACATTTTAAATTAACCGCTAACGTATAAACAAAGAGTACAACTTACTTGCAAGTGATTGGCTAAATTGTACTAGTTTGACGTAATATAGAATTCAAAGTATGTCACTAATTATTTCAAGTCTGAGAGAAATATAGTATTGAATATATCTTAAATTTTTAACTCAAAACAATGGATACACAATTTTAGAGATTTTATTTTTTCCATAGATATAAATGTTACTAGGATACAATTTGAGCTGTATTGTTTAACTTTTTATTAATTACCTAGAATTTTTGTTTATACGTCAATATTGGTTAATATAAATTAAATTTCAATCCATTTATTTGAAAAATTTCGTATTAAATATTCATTTATAAATTTGTATACATTTAAATTAAAATTTGTCAAGTTTATTTTAATTTTTGATACGATGACTACGGTGTATTTTTATTTTGTTTCATTGGATATGTAATATTTCATGTTTATTGATTATGTAAAAGTTATTTTCGTTTTGGTTCCATTGTCTATTTATCGCTCTTGTGTGCGTTTGTTCATTTTATCAATTTTCAATTTTGTATTGTAACTTTTAATTTTAAGTGTTATTGATGATGTTTTGAAATATTTGCTACTTATTATGTGTTTACACAAATGATATCGAAATATTACTGAAACTAACACTAGTTTTGATTAAATGATGATACCACAGGTAGGGACATATGACGTCTGATTAGAAACCCTGTATCTGATTTCAAAATTAATACTTTCGATGAGTTTTACGTACTTTTTTATGATGAAATTATTGGGAATCTCATTGAAATATTATGATAAAAACTAATTTCTGATTATTTTAATTAACAAATGATGATACCACAGGTAGGGACATATGACGTCTGATTAGAAACCCTGTATCTGATGTTAAAATTAGTCGGGATATTTTTATTTAAATAGTGCGACCATAAGTACGTTTGTTGTTTATTTTATAAAAAATACGTTATTGGCACAGTGCTAATAACGTACTTTTAACATACTAAATAAAGTTATGAATCTAAATTTTATATTACAAATTTTGTTATTTATATAACTTATTTATTTTTACGTAATTATAGTATATATTTTAACATAAATTATTTCAATTCAATATTTATCACCAAGTATGATACCAACATAGCTGTTTTATTACCAGCAAAATTAATCAATTTTTTAAATACTATAAAATTTTGATGTATAATCACAATTTGAATTGATTTAGAATAAAACCTCTTATTATCATTTTATATTATCGTTCAACAGCATGAATTCACTAAAACACTTTAAAAAAGACGAAGTTAATTACATGCAATGTTTAGTATGCTCAAAAAGAATCTAATACATAAATTCTCATTCACACATGGCGTCATTGAGGAATCATTTAAAAATGCATGGTGACTTGGACAATGTTTCTGGCACGCCAAAAATAACGAGTATTTTAGCAATTAAGAAAGATGAAAAATTTCCAAGTTTGCCTTATATAGACAGACAAGTCTATTACTTAATTGCAACGTGTTGTTGCAATCACGTTTTGCCGTTCAACATTGTAGAAGACCCTATTTTTCAGTGAGCTTATTGTGTGCATTGCAAATCAAGATTTATAATATCTAAAAGAATTAAAACTTTATTCTTAAAAATTAAATTAAATATGCAACCATACTTTAAATCTGAGCTAATATCCATAATGCTTGATTTGTGGAATAACCCAGTCAACTCAGTCAGACATTTGTCATGTTATATACCAACAAAAAAGTATTTTATTGGAGTAGCGTCGAAATGGAAGAACAGAGTGGTGACAAATTGTATGAGCATTTGAATAGAATAATACTGGAACTACAGAATTGTGGGGCTAAAGTTCTTTGCTGCGTTGCAGACAATGCTATAAATACAGTCAGACTTGTAAATATTGAACGTTAAATGTCGGATTTTTGGCACATTCATTATTAAACAATTTGGTGATTTAATGAATATTTTAAGAAATATCTGAACAATGTAGTTTATTTCGTCATAATATACGTAATCAAGTTTAATTCGTCCTTAATTAACGGCAAACTTTATGCGATAATAATTTTGATTAATTATTTCGGGGATTTAATCAACATTTTGAATTAAAAGGATACCTTTTTAAAAACTGTACCAATTTATGAACCAAAAATTGAATAAAAAAACCAATGTTTTAAAAAACGTGCATATCTATTATATCCGATAGACTAGTGCATTTATTATAATTTCAAGATATAACAGATCCTGTGACACTAATATTAATAAAAAATCTTTATTTTTGACACAGTTCACAAACAAACTTCGTCATTTTTAAAAAAATTATATAATATTAAAAAAAAACATATTTCAACTATAATAGTTAATTTAATAAAATTAATTAATGTTGAAAATGATTTTTCACTACAGGTTCAATGATTGTTATTATTCCGTTTGATTTAAAAAAATATGAAAATATTTCGGACAATTTTTGTAAACTTTTAAATAATGACAATCATTTTAATATTCGAAATTTTTTTAAATTTTTTATAAATTTAGATAAATTTAAATAATATTAATTTTTAACATTAAAACGACCCAGAAATATTAAAATATTGAATTCCATTCGTATTTATTGAATTATCGTTTATCGTTTAATACGTATTAATACGTATATCATTTGAATTAACTAACTGAGAAATTTTCAAATGGATACATTAAATATTTTATTGAAAAAGTCAATGTTATCAAAAAAGAAAATTTCATAAGAAAAAGCAATTTTTAGTCAAAATTTAGCAAATTTTAAATTTTTATTCAGTCATTTAAAAGGGTTAATCCAGTGTTTCTCAACTTTTTTTATGGCGCAGAACCTTTATAAAATTTCAAAAAATTGCGGCACCTAAAAGCATGATTAAAATTTTTTATCTCATTTTGCATATATAAAACAATTTGATTTTTAATTGAAAAATTACGCTTCTAATATGAAAACATAAATTTTTTAATAATAATATGTATTGTATTAAAAAGAGTGTATACTTATGTAAAATTAAAAACAACAGTTAGTTAGAAAACCATTAAATTGAAAAATATAGCATTCATATTTTACTTTACAAAATCTATTTTAATTAATTATTGGGCTGTACACGTCATTAGTGCAAGGACATAACAACCCGTGGTGAAGACCTTGCAAGCAAGAAACAATCACCAAATGCTAAAAATAGAGATAACTTCTGTGCTACCACGTGGGTAGCGTACAAGAAATTACGCTTGTAAGAACAGATACTACACTTTTTGATCCGAGCCAAAAGCTCGAGAAGCGATAATTGTATATAGCATTTCAACCTTATAAACTATATTTTGCATATACATTTCATTTTTTAAATATTAAAATAATTTGATACGTTTTATAGTTGTTCCTACACAAAATGTATAGTTAATTAAAGTTAATTATTAAAATTAGAATATTATGTTAGAAATAAAGATAAAAAAGCATTTTACTAAAAAATAAAATTAACATAATAGCAACATTAAATGTCATATCAACAACAACTTTGTTAATTTATTTCAATAAATTTTAAAATTATAATAAACCTAACAATAAACCTAAAATAATAAACATTGATCCAATTTAAATTTTATATTTCTTTATCTTTCATAAATATTCTTTCTGTATATATAATTATGGTACAATTATAACTCTACAATTAATTGACGTTTTATCACTGTACTCAGTTCTGTAATTATGTATTTTTTAATTATTTTTTTTTACACTGATATTTTCACTTTCGATATAGTTGTTTTGTTTTATTATTAATTCACTTAAAAAAATAATTTGTTGATTTTATTTTGTAACCACATTTATTTTTCGTAAAACTGCAAGCTATTGTCGGGAGTCAAAGTCAAAAACCGAGTTGGTTTTTTTTTTAAAGTAAAATCAACCATAAAATGTAAACAGACATGTATTTTGGGACACGTTATCAAATCATTAACATTGGCGTAAATCTCAGCTCCAGAAATATACATTTTCACGATTATGACTTTAAATCACCATTTGTATTAAAAATAAAAAAAGTTATAAAATTTTATAAAACATAAATTCTGGGATATTTTTTAAAATCATAATCAGGGCTGGTACCAGCTGTACTAAATACAACTGTATTCGTTTAATATACGCTAAATTCGGCTTACCGTGCTATTATCCTTAGATATAATATTGTTATAATGCAATATCAATACTAGGTTCCTGCATTAGAAATTTTATGGAAAATGTAACTCATTATTAAGGACGTCTTTATTTTTATGAAACTTTAATCAAGAACAAAAAATCTGTAAATAAAAAATTGTAGTGATAAATTAATCCCAAAATGATCGTGTCATGGAAGTTAAGTAAATTAAAATCTAATATATTTATTTATCCAATGGAAAATTAATACAATAAATTTATACACAATGAATTTTTGTTTTTTTTGTCTTTTTAAAATATTTTGAAATTTGTTTAAATGATTGCTTTCTCGTTTCAGGTAAATACTTTACTGCTATGGCATTACATAATATACTAAGAACAATAAAAATAAGGAATATTTGTTGATGGATTTGTTTCTAAATTAAACATATACATTTCTAATTTTCAGTTTTATCGACTAAATTAGTAGCGAAATTATATCTAAAAATTTTTACTAATAAATAAAAATTACTTAAAAATAATACTTTTTACCGATTTTTTAAAAAATTTGACTTCAAAAAAAAAAAATGGGAAGTATTTTTAATAAAAGATTTTCAGTATTTTCAACAAAAATTGTCAGTATAAATATTAAAATGTCAGTAATAAAATTATTTTGTCAGTATTCAATCACATATTTGTCAGTATATACTGTATAGTCAAGAATATACTGAAATTATATTTAAAGACCTGACAAAATATTTTTTTACTGCCCTGCCAATTTAAATACTGACAATTTAATATTTTTACTGACAAACTATTTAAAATACTAACACTTTACGGATTAAAATACTGACGCTATAAATACAAGCCAAAAAAAATTTACTTTGAAAAAGTTACTTTTAGAAAGTGATAAAGTATTACAAAATTTTTTACTGAACATTATACAGTTTTAAAAATGTAATCACAATGGAATATTTTAAAATACTTACTAAAATCGATGGAACAATAATCGCAATCATCATTGTAAAGATTAAATTGAAAAACGCAACTATACTGACTGCTATTGACCTGGCATCTTGTAAAAATAATTCGTTTACAATTACCCATGATAAAGATCCTAAAATGAATCAACATTTTTATAAAAATTAAATTAAATGAATGTAAAATAAAATATAATTTATAATATAAATTGATATTGAAATATAAATCCGGTAAATGTAAATATGTCCTATAATAATATTATAATACGACTAATAATATGTTTACAATTTCATATTTTACAAAAATCCGTTTTACAATTTAAATCTCTAAATATCGCATGGAACCTCAACATAGTAATGTAGCAACATAATAGCTCATTTGTCACCAATAGATGTTTCAAAATAAAAATGTGTCATGTTATGAAATTACTCCAATTATAAGCAATGTCTTGAAATCATCGTATAATTTTATATCATTTCACTAATATGAATGCTCGAAGATGTTTCTTATACCTTATTTATATATTTATAACAAAATTTAGGTCTCGAATATCAATTAAATGTGCACATAAACTAAAATGTAACCGTTGCATCGAGATTATTGACAGGAACTTACCTAACTTAAAGAAATAACTGTAGTCGTATGTCGCGTAATTGTTGCTATATTTACAGTTACCGTTAATGATATGAATAACCCATCCCTACATCACACCTCTATGATAACTCATTTTACATTTTAGTTAAAAAAGATGTTTTATATTAATTATGCATTCATAAATATTTTGTAATATTATTTATATTTGATGGGTTAAAGTTTAACACGAAGAATCAAAACTTGTACAATGTACATGTTTAACTAATTAAAAATAGAGTATATACCTAATCCAATTTCAAACAGAATTAAATATATTACTAGAAATACTATTCCACATATTGATAGTATATGATTTCGATTTAAAATCTAAAATATGTATTAAGCGATACATATAATAAAGTTATAGTATATCTTATGATGTGCTTTTATGCTGCGCTCGGGCGGGGCGCATCTTAATAAATGTTTTGTTGTACCTTATATTGTTTATGTTATACCTAGGACAAGATTTAGATAATAAAATCAATATTTGTAAAATAATCAATTTAGAATACGATAAAATGGGTTTTAAACATTTTAAGTCACTTTTAGGCATTATTAAATGTCAAGAAAGAGGTCTCGGATAAGATAGATGCGGTTCTGCTAAAACGTTTTCAATAAAAAATTTGGACGAATGTATTCATTGAAATTTATTTGTAATCCTATAAATATTATTATTTATTAGGTTTTATTATATTATCCTTACTTATATAATATGCTTTGTTTATCTGTGTGTGGTGTGTGTGTGTGTTATCGTTTATTTCAATAACTACCAGTCTTATAATTTTATAAAGTACACATTTCTATTACAGTTTTTTTCCGGGTGTTGGTAAGATCAATTGCAACCTCCCAAATTCACATCTTACAGATCAAAAAGCCCAATTATTCTTTTTTTGATAATCAAACGAGTTCAAGAATTTAAAAAAATATATCTTCAATGTCAAAACCCCAGATTAGTTGTTTTTTTAAATGAAAACAGCCCTAGAACATCAAAAAATTACAGATGATACAGTTGTATCCTGTTAATACACACAAAAAATTTAATCTAAATAAGTGAGCCTTCACGGTCAAAAAAACATTTTAGTATTCATATATTTTTTTCTCGAAATATTATATTTAAACAAATAATGTGAAATAATTAACGGTCCGAAAATTAAAAAAAAAAAATTATTTTGATAGAGGTTATTCCAGTTGATATAAATACAAAATTTCAATCCCAGAAATCCACGCATTGTCTACAACTTTAAAATAAACTAATTGTCAGTATAATGGTACATGAGATATTCAACATGGGTAGTGCTCAGCGAGCACATAATGTTGAAAAAAATTTACAATTGTAATAGTTATTCAAAGTATAAGTCATTAAAAAATAGAAATTTTAATAATAAAATACCAAATTTAATTCAGCGCCCCAAAGGTTACAAATTTTTCTACCTTCAAAAAATCTTTATTTTTTTGGATTATTTTTTATTTTTATACCTTAAAGAAAACATGAAATATAAAATATTTATGATTTTGAAATGGGGATCCGTACACTATTTGAATAGGGAACCACCGACGTAGAACAAACGATACCATTTCCTTTACACTGCTAACAATAAACCTTCATTTTTGAATCATTTCTAGGATCGTTCACAATAACTGGTCATTTATAACGAAGAAAATAGCTAACCGGTCACCTGATATTGTTAAAGATTTGGTGATTTTGAAATTTTACCTTAAAACAATTTAATCTTCTGTATGTAAGCACAGTGCATAGTAAATTATTATAATTTAGATTTTTAGATTTTTAATTTTTGTTCTATCAAAATATTTCGTTAAATTTCCAGGGCTATTACAGACATTTTGAGCAGCTCTTTACTTTTTGTAATTGAAAGTAAAGATTTTACGTGTCGATAATTTTCATCAAGTATTTCATTTAAATACACTTAAAAAACCACTTATAGTCATCAAAACTACTCAGTCCCAATTCGATGACTATACGCGTCTTTTACAGAACATTGTTTATGAAATTAAACTTTAAATTTTCAAGCAATAACAAAGAATAAAAATTACATCGATATTGTCAGTATTTATAACAATTTGTGTATTTAATGTATATATACAAATCATGGCTATAATCATTCCAGTAACAGAATACAAGATCATTGGTCTACGCCCATATTTATCAGTCAGGAATATCTACACATATATACATGTTATTTATATGTAATATATAAATAATTTAAATGGTAAATGCGTTTGTGATCGATTGGAAAGCGAATCTAAAAATGAGAACCCTATTTTGTAATAATTTCGTATAGCCTTGGCTGAAAGGTGACGCATACGGTAGTTTCTTTCATATTGGTATTTTTATGGGTTATTTGATAGAAGTGAAATTAATTTATACTATTATAATTTTATTATATCGTTTAGAAAAGTGGTCACGTTTCCGGCGTATACTGTACAATGTGGTAAATAATTAGTTATTCTTTTATTAATATATTTGTAACTTTTGGCCTAGAAACATACATCCCAGGAATATATAAAAACTCGCATAACATGTTTTCTGCACTATTTCATTGAAGTTTTGTTTTGCCCGTCGCAATCACCGAATAACAAAACTATTGAAAATTTTTTGTATATTATAATAATAATGATAATTATTAAAACGAAAATAACTTGTGCCCAACGAAAGAATTTACAAGAATTGAAAACTTTAATAGTATATTTTTTGTATTATAAAAACGATGATCTTTGCAGAAAGCATTTTGACACATAAAAATGTTAAAAATATAAATAAATTATTTTTTTATCAAAAAAAATTTAGGGGAATTTAATTAATTAAAAAGTTATCAATTAAGAATAAAAAACAGAAAACAATACTTGTAAGAATACAGACGTTGTATTTTGTTTTCGAATGATAACATTTTTTTTGAAATATCATTATTGAATCAAACTTTACGCATATATTAATGAATAAGTAAATAATTATTATAATTGTAATACATTATGTTATTATATTATAATTTATTATTATTATACATATAGTTAATATTAAAACATATTACCGCTGGTATAATACCAATTGTAGTGATGACATTAGTTGTCAAGATAATGTATTGAATATACTTTTCAGCGAAAGAATTTTTATATAATTGGTAGGAATAGAAAAATATCTAAAATAATAATAAGTATATCATTTATTAGTTGTATATTATTTACCATTATTGCCGTGTCGCAATAAAAACTGTCAATTAATTACCATGTTGATTCCGCTCATTTGCTTCATAAATTGTAGACAAATTGATATTATTAATGGTATTAATAATACTCGATGTTTTATGATTGTTGTTATGCTGATACTATGTTTAAACAAAACTTCGCTTTCATTCGACATTTCATATAATTCATCTTCCACGTCATAGCTTTTTCGGAAAAATTCCAAAGCTATAAATAATATTTGTATATTTTATTATTTTTATTGTATATTTTAGAGCAGTTTTTTAAATTTTATAATAATTTTTGAATTGATTGACAGTTTCTCATAAAATACACTTGTACACTAGTGTGTTCAACTTAATTTTTTTAGAAACTCAGTAAGTACTTTAATTTTATACTAAATTTGATGAATTTTCCAATTTCGTTCACAAAACAAAAAATTAAAAACATAAAATTAATGTTTCTGTTTTCAATGGAAATAGGAAATAAATAATAATATTATGTAGTCTTAAATGTAAATTAATTAATATTAATTAAATTTTAATCTTATTCTCAACATTTTTATTGTTATAATTCTTATCAACATTCAGTGTAGAATATTTAATTTATTATTTTTAGTATTCAGTTTTGTATATAACATTTTTAATGTTATATAAATGAAATTTAATTATACTTAAATTTAATTTATGTTAATAAAAATAATTAAACGTTAAATGCTAATTTTAGTTTTCACTGTCGATATAATAAATAAATCAAATAATTAATTTTTTTTAAACAATTTTAAGAAATATGATATTAATTCAGTATAAATATTTAATATGAAGTTTTCAAAAAGATAGAATAAACTTTATTCGAGATATTCTTGTATTTATAAACGAGAAACTACTGTACCAGTAATATTTCATTTATCAAGTAATACATTGTTACCGGTTTTGGCTTTAATGATATTTTGTTGTGTTATCATTAGATATCTCGGAGATTCAGGTATAAACATCATAAGAATAAAACAGATGAGTGATGAAACAGAATTAAAAAATAGAGAATATATCCACATTTCTGGTTTTCCTAAAATTATAATGTTTACTAAGGAATCATATTAATAAATTGTGCATGTCTTTATAATGTGAAAATATCATTTATAATTTAATAATATATAGTACAGTCGGACCTCGGATTGGGACACCATTTTTTGAAAAGTGCCCCAAAAACAAGGGTTTTAGTAAGTTATATAATTTTTTATTGAATATTTAAACTATTGCAATACATTATGATATTATATTTGTTTCTATTAGAGTCCAACACTGTTTAGGGTAATATTTTCAGGTAAATACCTGATATACAAAATTTAATAAAAATCTTAAATCAAAATTATGAATATTTTTGTAATTATATACTTAATTTTTAGAATTATGGTTACTTTCTAATCTAGAATAGTAATTAATAATTTATCAGATATTAAATATATGCATGAATGAAAAATTAAATAATTATGATAAATACATATGAAAATAAATGTAAAATATTTAACAATGTAAATAAATATAATTTCAATTTAATGTCATCATTATAGGAATTATACTTATATATTTTATATTTATAACATTTTTACCCCAGAAGCGGGATTAATGTCATATATATTGCTATGCATCGATATAAATACTATAAAATTAACATAATTCTGAAAAAGTGCCCAAAAACCGAGTATTCCCCACACCGAGGTTTGCCTCAAAGCGGGGTCGGACAATAAAGTATGTACAAACATGTACAATAAGGTGTCCACTTTTGATGTCTTTTTTTTATTAGAAAATTTTTTACATGTGGGCCTTTTTTGATTTTAAGCATTTATCACTCCAAAAAAATGAAATCGCCACATGTGTTGCGATCCAGGTCTTAGCGTTGGTTTCATAATCTTCTATGATACTATCCAGGTTACCATCATTTTGTTCAGCTATCTTAATGATGTCTTTCATCATGACCTCCAATTCCCTGATAGATAGGTTATTATCATTAATACTGCTAATTTCAGCCAACGCAACATTGAGATTATCAATCATTTCAGACATCACAGTTATCAAATACTTGATACTCGGCCTTATACGATCAATAAAGTCGCTGTCGTATTAGGTAGTATTCAAGAAACTAATAATCCTTTTGATACTAGCGTTTACTATATTTTTGTCTCTGGCTAATAATATTGGTCTGGTCATAATTGTATTGTTAATGCTGTTTATCGTAAAACCTGCACTAGAGACATCTAGGACACCCTGTGCAACTGCATACCTGTTTATGATGTGGTTCGTAACGGTAGTACTTATCAATAGGTAGGCAGTTGCATGCATGCTGCAGCTGCACATGGTTGAGGTTTATAATAAAACGGTACCAAATAATTCCCACCATACTCGTAATTACGTGAAAAATAAACCCATTGTCAGTAAATGTGAAAATAAATTTAGACTGTGGGATGAACAAAAGCATAGCAATTCGGAAGATACCGTAGACTATGCATTAAATTCTCAGTTAGAGATATCACGTAATAACTCTGATGAAGACTGTACTCAGTTAGGTAGTAGTTCCAGACATATCCCCAAAAGGCAACGCAATAAGCCGCGTTATTTAAACGACTATATTTGCAAAATAGAAAATGTTAGTTTTGAAGAGTCGTATTGTTATTGCCGCAAACCCACAAAATTCAGTATAGGGAATTGTTCAATGTGAACTTTGCGAAGATTGGTTTCATTTATCTTGTACGGACCTTCTTCTAAAGGATTCTGTTAAAATCCCTTTTATTTGTAGAAATTGTATACAATTTCTATAAAATCGTATAGAGAAAGAATTTATATGCAGATAGAAACGAGACAACCTCTGCTCAATTATCGATAAAAACATTATCGAAATGAATACTAGCTACGACGAAAAAACTGAGTTACAGCGAAGAGTCGATAGAAACAAAGAAACTATAGCCCTGTGGAAATATAGAAATAAATCCACAATAAACACATAAAATAGTTTGGTTATTTATATTTTATAATTCTAGATAAGTAGTTACCTAAATTATTTTTTTGTCAAGAATATGTATTTTTATTTATCATGTTTGTAAAACACTAAAGCATTAGTGTTTCTCTTTTTATTGTTAACATTCTGTACTCAGACCTACTTATGGAAGTTATCCAAATATCTAAAGGCTAGTTAGCCTCACTGTAATATTGATCCTTTTACAAACTTAGAATGGTTAACGTATTTTTAGTGGTAGTTAACCACAATATATACCATATTTTGTTGTTTTGGAATGGATAGTTACCTCATTTCAAATATATTTTTTTTTGAAGGAATAGTTACCTCATTTCAAATATTTTATTTTTTTATCTTACATTCAGTAAAAATGTAAGATTTATTAATATTCCCATCTAGACGTAGTTAGCGTTAATAGGAATACCTTTCTCCCAACGACCATGGGGGATAAAGAAGAACTTCATTGTATCAATTAAACTAGGAAATACCCAAATTTATGAATTAAACATTAACATTGATTTTTGTTAAACTCTTCAAGTAAACAACTAGAGCTAATTACTAGAGCTATACAATGAACTATGGTAAAAACTCTCAAATGTGAGTTAGGGCAAAATTTAATATATCATTACTAGAGCCATTCATAGAGAATAATGACTAAGTTACGCAAGATTTTGATTATACTCTTAAAGAAGTTTGCATCATTGTAAATTACATAATTGTGTTTATTTGTTTACATTTTATTTTATTTTAAATGTATTTATTGTTGCTTAACGAAAAAGACAGAAACCATAGATACATGGGAATCATGATATCATATTGTATAGTTCACTTTAATCAGTTGTACAATTATTTTTTATGAGATAATTAAATTAGTTTCTGCATTGTCAATATTAGATAGTGATTGTGATTTCCCGGGAAATGACAAAAGTCGAGAAACGAGAAATTAAAAATTAAATTAAAAATTAAATTAAAGGAAATCCCTGGTCCCGGGAATTTCCCAGGAAAAATTTTTACGTACCAGAGATCACCTAATTTATATAATCTAGTAAAAATTTTTAATTTAAATGAAAAGTTTATGTATATATCTGAAATAATCACTGTTTTTCTGTGTAACATTATATTTAAAGTGCATTCCAACAATATAATTATATATTCCAACGTCATAATTACAAATTCCAACAATTTTTAATACAAATTTGTAATTATATTGTTGAAATGCACTGTAGTTTAAAGTCGAAAAATTGCGACCGTTATAAAACAGTTTGGGAGCCATTGGTTTATAACGTTATATGAATTTTTACCGAATATATCATTTAATGCGAGAAAGTTTCCACATAAAATACCAACCATAAGTGTAAACTCGGTCAATGTACCCACGGCTCCACGATACAGTTGTGGACAAATTTCTGTTAAATAGATGGTTCCTATGTGTGTTCCAATTCCTATTAAATTTAATGTTACTTTTATTATTTATATACAATATGTAATTAAAATTATATACCACATTGCCATCCCGTGACAAATCTTCCAATTGGTAATAAATATGGCATAATAAAGATGTACGTAAAAAATTGTATTAATCCTCCAATGATACCGATAAACTGAGCAATTAATAAAATTTTTTTTCTATATACAAATAAAATTTTATATGGAATATATAAATGCCTTCCAAATTTATTAGCGAAAAAGCCACTAAAAATTACTCCAATAACAGAACCAGCAACATAAATTGCAGTTGAAATTGTGTGGTACCATAGTCCACTCAGCCCTGTAGCTTTATAATAATGATTATTGATAAACTGCATTTGAGATATATTAAATAATTTTATTTTTTACCTTATTCAATATATTAAATGTGGATATATTATATCCCCATTGAAACGTTGTACCGAGATATATAGTTATAGCCGAAAATAACATATTACGATTAAAGTACTAAAGAACTATTAAATAGAGACAGTGAAAGAAATACGTTTTTTCGTTTATTTTCAAGAAGAGGCGAGGATGACGGATGCGTTGCACCCGATAGAGATGTACAAGAGAAATGTTTTTTAAGAATATTTTTTTTGTAAGACATTAAAAGTTCTAATTATAAATTCTACACAAGATAAATATTTACATAGGATTTGACAGAAATTTACTAAAAATGTTCTACATAAAAAATAAAATAAATACTCAACTGTTTATATAAGACTAGGTTGATTGTTATGTACTATGTAGAAACAGCACCTAGCACTGCCGAGAGCACATTTTTATTCTATCAAAAAATTCACGTTGAAAATCTAACTTAAAAATTCTACTATTCACTATTATCAATCCCATCGTAGCCTAGTTCTACCGAGGGAACATTTTTATACTACCAAAAAATAAATTTACATACTACGTACAAACAGGACCTAGCTCTGCCGAGAGCACATTTTTATTATACTTAAAAAATAAATTCACGTTGAAAATCTAACTTAAAAATCCTACTATTCACTATTATCAATCTTTTAAAAGAGTGGTTCCCAAATTTGTTTCAGGTGGAACCATCATATCACATTACTTTTTATTCAATTTCGTTGTTTTATTTGAAATAAACTTTCTCAATTGTAATTAAATTAAAAGTTTTATTCTATATATATTTTTCAATTTCAAATTCAAAACTCAAATGTCAATTTTAAAGTAAAACAAATTTAATTAGTGTGAGTACAATATGTCTAAAAATTATGTCTAATGATAAATACTAATGTAATATAAATGTATTAGTTTAACTTCAATTTCGACCGAGATTTTAAATTTAATTTAATTTTAGTTTCTAAGTAACTAGTACGAATTTACTTAAAGTGGCCAGAAAAACAACACAATTAATTTTAGTTTATTTGGTGTTAAAATTTAACTTAAATGTAAGTCAAAACTACTTATCTATGATGATGAATAAAAATTTTCGACTTAAAATTTATTCCAAATAAACTAAAAGTGATAAAACGTATTTTTCTGAACACTTTAATTTAGTACGTTAAAAATCTAGCCACTTTATATTAAAGGAATCAGCACTTTATAAAGATATTTCAGGTGAATTTTACCAATATTACAAAGGACTTGTAATAAATATAAAAATGATAAAACAAAGTTGTATTACTTTTAGTAATTCGTTGTTGTAGTTTTAATTTAAATTTTCAACAAAATGTTCAAAATGAAAATTTAATATTGAAAAATTGCGAAGGAATAAATTATATAGATTTTCACCCATATTTTTTTATTGGAAATGTGTAGACGTTTAATGCACATTTTTTTTGAAATTGTAGGATCAATATTTACATTTTCAATTTTTATTTAAATTGAAATATTTAAAAAAAATGGTTGATAATGTATATTAAAAATTATTTTTCATCGGCAATGCGTAGATTTCTGGGGTTGAAATTTTTTAATTATATCAACTGGAATAAACTCTATCAGAATTATCTCACTTTTTTAATTTTGGAACTTGTAAATTATTCACATTTTTTGTTTTAATAAAATATTTCGAAAAAAAAATATATGAATACTAAAATGCTTTTTTCACCGTCAATTCGTCACTTATTCAGATGGAAATTTTTTGTGTGTGTTAACAAGATACAACTGTATCATCTTTAAAAATTTTTTATACAATTTTATACAATCTTTTAAAATTATTCTAGGGCTGTTTTCATTATAAAAGAAAAGGGTAATTTGTGGTTTTGGCCCTGAAGATATAATTTTTTTAAATTTAAATTTATGATGTTTATGATTTTAAAATTTGTATTAGCGTATATATTTTTTTAAATTCTTCAACTCGTTTGATTTTCAAAAAAAAGGAACCATTGGGGTTTTTTACCGTTAGACTCTAACGATGCTTGACTGTACTGTCAATTTTAGTTTAGTTGGAATAAATTTTAACCAAAAATTTTATTAGTGATCTTTGATAACTAAAATTGATTTTACTTACTAAAACTGATCTTTTCAACTTAGTAATTAATTAATTATAATAATAATAATTAATCAACCGTTAGAAGAAATGTTTAATTAAGTCTACAGTGTATAATTTTGTATAATATACACATAATAAAATATAAAAAAGTGAAACAAATCAGTATAATCTACATAAAATGTGTACAAGGGAACTGAAAAATCTTCAACTGTCTATTTGGGCTTTATTTAATTTTTTATACATGAGTCCGCTATTCTTAAAGTGTATTTTTATCTAAATAGTTTAAAAGTGAATTTATTAATATAGTTTTTACTAATGTAGGTTTTTGACTCCAGGGTTCTCCATCTATTTGCATTGGAAATGTTTTTTTGGTCCTATAATTTATATAATGAAAAATAAATAATAGTAAATTGGTGTTATACATTTATGTACCAATTGTTCATATTTATACCTTATTTCTATTTTACTGCACTGTGCAATACGACGACCAGATTTACTTAATCCAGTTCTAATTTGACCGGCGTGTATTGCACCCGTTATTCCAACAATCTCCATTTTACCGTCACCAATATCTAAGTAATTTTTGTTAAAACTTACACAAATATAATGGAAAACTTTCCATTAGGCCATAAATCATAATATCTCTACCAGGGATATGAGTTAATTGATTGCAACCAATTTAATTGCAATTAGTTGATAAAAAATTATTGAAAATAAAATCAATTAATTGAAAAAAATTGCTATTTTGAAATATCAAAAAAATTTCAATTAATTGTTGATTGATAACAATATCATAATAATTTTTAAAAAGCTGGTCATGTTGTTATAATGAATATACTAGGTTGCTGTTTGTCCGAAATACATAACAGTCAAGCTAGTAGATTAAATAAATGATTTTTTTGGTGACTAACGCGTTTCTATTCTTCTAAAATTGCATAGAATAATGAAAAGTGATAAATTTTATTATACTATCAAACTGTTGTTCGTTACATTATATTTTATTTGCAAAATAGTATTTAGAAAATATTTTTATATTATTTATTTTATTTCTTCTTTCGAATTTGGAATTTTGGAAATAAATAAAGCATAGTGAGACTGTGATACGCTACAATGAGTGTTGACAGTGTCAATTTGACACCTTTATATTGTATTATTATAACTTATAGTGTATAATGATTAAATTTAATTTTTTCGTTTAATCATCATAAAAAGATTCAATTCATTTTTTTTCAGTTACATGAAAAAATCAATTAATTGAAAAATTAATATTGAGCAAAGAATTAATTGGTTTATACAAAATAATTGATTGCTATTAATTATTTCCATCCATAATCTCTACCTTGTTGTTTATATTTCAATTCCTGATGTCCAGTTGCTAAACTATTTTTGAACTGACTAATTTTAGATTTATTTTTCGATTCATTCCAAATATCTGTTCCGCCATAAATTGACGGAATGTTGAGTATTGTTAGACCTTCCAATGACGGACCGTCCTTTAGGTTGATATCTACATTATCACACTAAAATAACTCAATGATGAACAATTATACTGCAAACCTGTAGTTCGATATGTTCGTGTAAATTTTTACACGAGTTAATTAAAGATTCTAATGTTCCATATTCAAAATAAAAAAATTTGTTCATTGTTCTGTAAAATTTTTAATTATGAAAAAATTTCATTACCTTGATTTAAATTTTTTTGGATTTTTCTCTCGTTTCATATGAAACTTTTGTGCTATAGAGGCATCCTATATATTATTAAATGATAGTTATAAATGCATATGTAATGTTATTGCTCATAAATTTTATATTATTCTGTTCTATGTATATAACTTTAGGGTCGACAACTCTGGCAACTATAGAGTATGTTTAAAAGTTTAATTGAAACTTGAATAAACCAGATAGCCAACATCTTTTTAACATTAAAAAGTTTTATCTTAAAATTTTATAATTCATTTTAAAGCTAGCTGTTCACATTTTTATTCATGAAAAAACTCACTGTGGAGAGGTTAGAGCAATTGTTATCAATCCTACTAAATTGTTTATTAATTGTATAAATCATACACGCATGAAAAATAGTCTTACATTTATATAATTTGTTTAAACAATTTAAACTAAATGTTCGTAAAAATAAACACTGGCCGTTAATGGGTACCTAGAAAGCAAACATGTAATATTGTGCAAAATACAGTGCAAAATTGGCATGTTGTGTAATAAATACAATTCAATTCTAATTAACTCGTTTTAAATTTTACAACACCCATGTATCTCATTTTAATATAACGAATATTCCTCAAAGGGTTAACAAGTTTTTTTACAAATTACTCAAATACAATGTATGGTCAAAAATATTGTGTCAATTTTATTTTGAACCGCGCTAATGTATTTGTATGTTAATATTAATATTTTACCACTCCTATGCTAAAATAGTTATTTATTATGTTATATGGGATTTTTGTATTTTCTCCCGGTTTTTCAAATTCTTCTGAATCTTCGCAGTCATTAATGTCCATCTTTTTTTCTGAATCAAAATTATAAATGCTCCATCGATCCAAATGTATGATTTCTGCTGAATTTTTTATATTTTTCATTAATTTCTTCAAATTTTCGTTTTCATATCCTAAATTATTTATTAATATAGATGTACAATGGATGGTTTTGATTCAAGTAAATTTAAGATTAATAATAATCATTTGTAGTATTCGTATACAAAAATAACAAATGCAAAAATATTTAGTAAACATAATGTGCTATTTTCTGTGATAACCATAAATTTATATTATATGCTACCATATTTATTTTTACGTTTTTTGTTACTTTTGTTCCTATATTTTCAGGATATTGCAAAATTATTATAGGAAATTTAATATTAAGGCTGTATTAAGAAATTATGACATAAAAAAGTAGAATCCTAACTTATATAATATGCTACGCGATTTTTGTTTGTGTGTGTTACGTTTTATTTAAATAACTCCAGTCTTAGAATTTTTTAAAGACCACAAATCAATTACAGTTTTTGCCGGGACGTATATTATGATAAATTTCAAACTCCCAATTTCACATCTTACAGGTTAAAAACCCCAGTTGTCCCTCTTTTTGAAAATCAAACGAGTTGGAGAATTTAAAAAAATATATACGCTGATACAAATTTTAAAATCATCAACATTATCATAAATTTAAATTTAAAAAAATTATATCTTTAAAGCCAAAACCCCAAATTACCCTTCTTTTTTTAATGAAAACAGCCCTAAAATTTCAAAAAATTCACAGGTGGTACAGTTGTATCCTGTTAATACACACAACAAATTTCAATCCAAATAAGTCGCGACTTCATGGTCAAAAAAGGATTTTAGTATTCATATATTTTTTTTCAAAATATTTTATTAAAACAAAAAATGTGAAATAATTAAGAGTCCGAAAATTAAAAAAAAGATTATTCTGATAGAGCTTATTCCAGTTAATAAAATACAAAATTTCAACGTCAGAAATCTACGCATTCCCGGTGAAAAATAATTTTTAATATTTTATCAACCAATATTTTTCAAATATTTTGATTTAAATCAAAAATTGAAAATGTAAATATTGATCCTACAATTTTAAAAAAAATGTGCATTGTGCGTCTACACATTTCCAATAAAGAAATATGGGTGAAAATCTATATAATTCATTCCTTCCGAATTTTTTTCATTGCTACGCAATTTTAAAATTTCAAATTTTCATTTTTAAAACATTTTTATTAAAACATTCAAATTTAATTAAGAAACTAAACATCAAAACTAAAAAACTTTGTTAATATCATTTTTATATTACCATTCTTTGCAATAATGGTAAAATTCGACTGAAATGTTTATAAAGTGAAGATTCAGTTAATTATTGATATACAATTGGTATTTTTAAGTATTTATTACATTGGTATTATCACATTGAAGATGACAAAATAGGTTTTTATAATTTTATTTTTTATGGAATTTATACTATTCATGCCAATTTTTAGGATTGGACTGTTTTTACTTTATTTTTAATATTATACACACTTTCGTCTAATAAATTAAAAAAATGGGATAACAATTGTTTTTAAAATTCTTTACGCAAATGTTAACGAACAAAAAATAAAGATGGAATAATTCACTTTAAAGTAAAAAGTAATGTGATATGATCGTTCCACCTACAACAAATTTGGAAACCACTCCTTTAAAGGATTGATCATAGTGAATAGTAGGATTTTTAAGTTAGATTTTCAACATGAATTTATTTTTTTGGTATAATAAAAGAGTGCCCTCGACAGAGCTAGGTGCTGTTTGTACGTAGTACATAACAGTCAAGCTAGTATATTATATTTTAAAATACATCCTCAAAAGGAATGCCTCATAACTATGCCAATATTGACTAAAAAAGTAATAACAGTACATAGTAATTTTCAGAAAATTAAACTCTATCGAATGTGCCTAAAAATGCCTTTAAAATTTAAAAGCATGAGTTAATAATTAAAATATATAATTATTTAATATTATTATATTAATTTTAATTAAAGTGTTAATTTATTATAACATAGAGGTGAATCACCGTTTTGTGGTTATAAATTACAATTTATGAATACCATAAATGTATAACGTAAATAATAAGTTTAATTCGTAACACCGTAACATTTTATGTGTATTTTGAACCGAATTTATAGTCTAATTACAAGAATAGATATTTTTGAATTTCAGAAATATTTGTTAACTACGTTCTTATCTCACTATTAAATTTATTACAAAACCTTAATTTATTAAATATTCACAAAAATAATCAAAAAACAGATGTTTAAATTTTATCCTATTTTTTGCGCGTAACGCCGTAACGGTTTTTAACTGTAAATCAGAGTTGCCAGAAATTGCGAGAATCTCGCAATTCTAATGGTTACGAACGAATTTTACAAATATATATATTTAAATTAGACATTTCATAGCTTTCATGATGCAAGTGAATTATTTAATCATGGAAACATTTATATTTTGATCAATTAAATTAAAAATTAAATTAGATTTTGGAAATTTTGCAATTCTGCTGTAAATGTACGTTTTATTATTTACTTATATGTAAAATAGTGGAAATAACCATGTTGCACGCTATAATACGCGCATTTTAAGTCCATCTATGAGTATGAATTTTGGATATAGTTTACTCTAGGACAGTGGTTCCCAAATGGGGGCTTGGCCCCACCAGCGGGCATACAGAGTCTGAGGGGGGGGGCGAAAATTTAAGAAAAATTTTAAAATTAAATTAATATCGTTAACCTTAATTTGATTTAGTATTTGATATTTATATTAATTATGTTATCGTTTATTTATGTTGTTTATTTATATTAAATATGTTAATTAATATATTCTTGAAATTCGGATTAATTTAGGATTATAATAAATTTAAATAATATTAACTCTTACGAGATTTAGCTAATTAATTATTTTAATTAACTCCTCACATCAATTTTTCCTTTAATTAGTGCTACCATATTACAGTACTATTATCAATTTTATGTCTGAATAATTAAAATAATGGTATTTACCCAAAAACATCCAATATTGCTATAAATATTCTTTTGTCTTTCGATCAACATATTTATGTGAAAAAACATTTTCTGGCTTGACAATTAAAACAAACGAAGATCAAGAATGGATGTTCAAAACGACCTGAGATTAGCATACACTAGTATTGAACCAGATATAGACAAAATAATACTTAATTGTAAAAATAAAGGCTTGTACTAATTGATCTTTTCGAAAAATATTTGTATACTGTGAGGGGGGGGCGACAATATATTTCTTTGGGAACCACTGCTCTAGGTCACTTAAATTTAAATATTTACTTTTTATTTGCTAGAGAATGACTCATATGTAATAATAATTATAATTTATATTCATTAATTCAATTCAATCCATTATATTTATGTACCTAAAATGATACTAAAGATATTAATATTTGGTATACTGTAATAAAACTGAATCGTACTAGATATTTTTGTATTTTTTAAGTTATACGAATTGGATTATTTAAATTAATATTGAAATGTCAAAAATAAACCTCCACCCCAATTCAAAACCCTCGATAAATCATTTCCTGTTCCTAATGGTAATATTGCTATAGGGTATTTTTCCAACATTCCTTCATTATCTAAATATAATAAATGTTGACAATAATATATTTTATATCCAAATATATGAAACAATTAAAAAATAAAATACTTAAAGCTGTATTCAAAGCCTTTTTTAAACTAAATGTTGACCTGTCTACGCTTTATAAAACAGTACATATAGTAGACGCTCGTAAAGATGAAAACTTCTTTTTGTAATAGGTTTTTTTAAAAAATTGAAAGTCGGTTTATCAAAAGCTAAACATTTCTATAAAATGATAAACCACTATGTACATGAATAAAATTAAAACCAAACCAAATAAAAAGGAAGATGCCATATTAACACTCTTACAAACAAAAACAGAATATTAAAAAAATTTCAATCTGTTACTGTTGATCTTGAAAGATAATGTAATTGTAATCACAGATGTAGTTGATGTTCGAAATCTTTAAATAAAACAATTCGCCTTTATCCGTTTATGAAATAATTTAAAAAATACATGATGACGCTAAAATCGTTTTGAACAAAAACTTACAAAAGGTAACGATTAAAATTATAGACAACCATGAACAGTTGCTTATATAAAATTGAATTAAAGTCAGTTTTGAATTTAAAAATAGATATAGATAAAAATAGATGAATAAAAAGTGATAATATTGATAGTGACTTTGATTTTGCTAATTCAATATTAAAAAAGCGTCGAATGTCAACTGCTGATCTAAGAGTGTATATGGATTTTAGATGTATAATTCCAACATCCAATGTGGTTTAAAGATTTTTCAGTCTAGACCAGTGGTTTTCAACCGGGGGTCGCGAGAATTTGAAAATTTTATGAATATATTTTTTTTTATTTTAATATAATATTGACAGCATTTTTTTAGCTTTTATTTTTAAATGATAAACCGAGTTGGAATGTTTCCGGTGTGAATGTAACATGAATTTTAATGCTTAAGTAGCAATTAGCGTCTCAGTATGACTTAATAAATTATTTAATAATATTAATATATGATGGAGCGTTTGTTTCCCAAAAAATCTGAACACTATAATTTGAAGGCATTCCAAGTTTTCTTTTTGGATATTGGTAGAGATTCCGTAAATTATTCTGATTTAAATAATTTTGTAAGTTCAGGTCCGGTAACGATGCCGTTTGACAATTTAGCATTAGTTAAATGTGCTAATGCACATTTAAACGTGGGATTGATAGTTCTTAAAATTTTATTGGTGTGGCTCTCATGATATAATATTGAAAGAAATTGGCGTGAAAATCCTAACTTCAAGTGCAATGGAGAAGAAATTATTTTATTTTTTGGAATTAGAAGAATATGTAATTGTATTCACCCACAATATGCACCTGAACTGGCCAAGATTTTCTAGTATAGTGATCGTCCCTGTATCGTGAATCAAATAAGAATAGATAACATGAATATTTTGTAATCCTCCCTTAGTACCCATTAGAATATTAACCATCTCTAAGTCACTGCATACCATCCATTCATATTTTTTATATTCTATAAGACATAACAGATCGTCAAAAGTGTTTTAATCTTCCTTCAATGCCTTACCATATGCCAGTGGTATTAGTGAATAGATATGTTTGGAGTGAATTAAAACAGCTTTAAAACTGTGTCGATGAATTCATAAAAAAAACCACTGAGAGGAAATATGCTGAATTTTTAATTCGATCAGTAAATTATCCAAATTTTGAACATAAAAAATGTCACCAGATTGGTTAAAAAATTGTGTAAATTCGAAATTACGTGATCTGTGCTACATTGATGGACATCATTACACGTAATACCAATTTAATTTAAAAATGTAACCATTGTCTCTGACTTTGATTTTGATAATTGAAGCACCGCTGAAAGCCTGTTTAATTTAGATTGGCCTGGTTTTTGTGGACTAGATAAATATGACTGACTGGAGGAAAAAATGCTTTCTTTAGAACTTTCATCAATAATGCACCAGTTTTTACTCCTCACTGGTTGAAGAGAGGATTGAATGTTTAAAAAATCATAGAGCAATGGTTTAGCCATGATGCTTGGAAGTGTTAAAAAGGTAGATAGACAGAAATAACACTCGGTGGCTATTTTTCGTTTTTGCAAATTTCTTAAATTTGTAAATATTTTGAAATTTTTGTTAACAGCTGCATGACACGTTCCGCAAATAAATTTTGGTATCCACCATAAAGAATAATCATAACACAAATTATACGTTTTTTCAACTTTAACTCGAAATGGTTCACAATTGATAAAATAATTTTTTTTTATTTATAAATATCATTATGATATACATTTATTAAGCGTTTATGTGCGGCTGTGGGCAAGCCATGTCATCATAATGCCATATATCATTTTACTTCAAATTCAAGGGAATTTTTTTATTATTTATTATTTTTATCAAAATGTTACATTTTTGACTTTGCCCACTTTCTCAAAATGGATTTAAACTCTCCCAATGTCAAATTAAATTTTGTGTGGCTGTAGTATCAATGCGTAAAGTAATTTTGCGGCTGAATTAATGGAAAGGTTGTGTTCACCTGGTCTAGATGGATTGCATTTAATGATTTGAGAAAAAGGCTTCTTCCATCGAATATGGAAATATTACTGTTTCTGAAAACAAATTACGCATGGTGGGACTATGAAACGCTATAATGAGTGTTGCCTCCTTAAAATGATATTATTATAAATTAAATTTAATTTTTGCACATTTTAAATTTTAATTTATTAGTTCATCCAATATTACGTTGATAAAAAGATACAATTTTTATTTTTTGAAATTAATTAAAAAATAAATATTTAACAAACAATTAATTGGTTTCATCAAAATAATCGATTGCAATCAATTATTTCCAATCCCTGTGTGTGTTACCGTTTATTTAAAACACTAACAGTCTTAGACATTAAAAAACTAAATTTCTAATATAATTTTCAAGAGTTATGCAGTATCAAAATTTTCATTAAGAAAAAATGAGATCTACAGGGTAAAAAACCTATTTCTCCCACTTTTTTTTTTAAAATTAAATCAGCCCAAAAATTTAAAAAAACATAATTTCAAGGACACATTTTAAAATAATTAATATTTTTGTAAAACTCACCTCAGATCGAACACCTTCATGAGCAAAACCCAAATTACCCTTTTTTTAAAAATAAAAAAAGGCACAGAATTTTATAAAACATAAATTCTCGATATTCTTTTAAATTATGAACATTATCATAAATCGCAACCGCAAAAAAAGTATATTTTCACAATCAAAATCCCATATTACCCGTTTTTTCAAACATAAAAATAGTCGTAGATTTCAAAATCAAATTACAGTTTATACAAGTATATCCAGTTAACATGTACTGTACTTACTTTACGTTAAATGAAGTTACCCATTGTATCCATTATCCAACCAATAGTGCCGTCTCCGCCACATATCAATATGGAAGCTTTAGATATTTTTTTAACAAACTGTAGGCTAAATTTATAAGTAAAATCATATTACAGTATATATTTTGTATTTCATTAAAGTCGAGTTATGAAAAGTTAAATTAAGTTGTATCGAGTACAATCGAATAAAAACGATATTACTTAGTTCTCAACAATTTTATTCAATTTTTATATACAATGTATTACACAGTCTAACCAAGTGCTCCCAAAATTTATATACCTCGTGTCAGGATTATTTTAAGTGTGTAGTTGTAACATTTTTTGTAGATGTAAATGGAAAATGTGTAATGGACCATTACTAATTACACATTACTAATGGTAAATTAGAGTATGTGTTTTTATTTGTGACTAATATAAAGTTAATAATAATAAGAATTGAACGCACAAATGTTTTTATATTACAATTCAAAAAATATTAAAAAAAACCAATATCCAATACAGTGTTTTGTGGATTGTGTTTACATCTATCTTTCAATTTCCTAAATTGAGTATTTCAAGGTCAACAACCCAATTTTACCTTATTTTTATAAATATAATTTGCCCAAAAATTAAAAAAACATGAATTATGGACGCATTTTAAAATCTTTAGCATTGTCGTAAATTCAGCCTCAGAAACGCACACCTTTATGATCCAACTCCATTTTAAAATTTTTTTTTTTAAAAAAAATTATTACATAGTACGGTAATAACCAGTGCACCCAAAATTTTTCATTTTCTTTAAGTGTGCCCAATTGAAAAAAAGTTGAAAGAAACTGGTCTATAGTCTGTAGACTCTACACATTTAAAATACAGAATTTTGGTTTTTAATACATTAATCGATCCCTTCAGTTTCTTTTTTATTGCTACGCAATTTTTAATTTTCAAAAAATTTAGAATCAAAAAAAGTAAACTCAATTATTTCAATTAGTATATTCTTTATATATAATACAAAATTTTAATATAATATATATGTATATAATTTACTTTTGACATATTTAGATCCTTACTTATATAATATGCTATCCAATATTTTTTGTGTGTGTGTTACCGTTTATTTCAATAACTACCACTCTTAGAATTTTATAAAGTCCACATTTCAATTACAGTTTTTTTCGTAGATGTAGCAAAATACATTTCAACCTCCCAAACTCACATCTTACGGGTCAAAAACACGAATTGTCCTTCTTTTTGAAAATTAGTTAATCAAAAAAAAAATTCAGTTATTTGATTTTGATTGCGATGAAACAGAATTGCAAATTGTATCATTGAAATCTGATCTATTCTTAAAGGTTTATTCTATGGATAACGATTTCTGAAAATATGTATCCAAAGAGAAATACAATATAATTAAGATGTGTTCAGAATATGTT